>APFE031460816.1:0-10128 GCA_000404065.3 Pinus taeda
CCCATGGTCACAAGATGTAGCCTCAGTGCAAATGATGAATCTGCAGCAGTACATCAACCAACCTACAGATCTATGATTAGAAGTCTACTTTATTTGACAGGTACCTGACCAGACATCATGCATGCAGTAGGAATAGTTCGTAGATTTCAGGCAAATCCAAAGGAGACTCATCTTCAGGCAGTAAAGAGAACTTTCAAATATATTCAAGGGACACAAAATTATGGCTTATGGTATCCTAGAGATACAGATCTCACACATCATGCTTATACAGATGCAGATTGGGCCGGAAGCGTGGATGACAGGAAGAGCACAAGTGGTGGTGCGTTCTTTATGGGTTCTAGATTAGTATCTTGGTTCAGCAAGAAACACAGTTCAATTGCCTTGTCTATAGCGGAAGCGAAATATGTTTCTACTGCATCTTGCTGCACTCAACTCCTTTGGATGATGTAGACCTTGCAGGATTTTCAAATCACTTGTACAGAACCTATCTCTATCTTATGCGATAACACAAGTGCAATCAGCATCTCAAAGAATCCGGTCATGCATTCAAAAACCAAGCACATACCAATCAAGTATCATTTTCTCCGGGAACAAGTTCTTGAACAAAAGGTCAAGTTGGAGTATGTTCCTTCTAAGGAACAAGTTGTTGATATTCTCACCAAACCATTGCCCAGGGAGACTTTTGAATACCTCAGAAAAAAGTTGGGGGTTGTTGATGCATCATCTTATTGTTGAGACTCTTCTGATTGTTGGTTGTACGCATGATTCATCTGGGGTATATACGTACATGTGCTGGGTTGCGGCACACGTTCAGGGGGAGAATATAATGCATTGTTGGCATTATGGAGGATGTACAAAAGGAGATCATGGGAGCTGGTCCGAATATAGTTGCAATATATCTCTATCTCTTTCTTGGTCATTCATGGTGTCTAGTGGGTTATGTATCTTCTTTGCAGATCTGGTTCATATTCAGGGGGAGCATGTTCTTAGGGGGAGCATAACCCTTTGCCCTTGATGTCAAAGGGGGAGAATGTAGCTAAAGTTTTTGAGGTTGCCATCAAGTCCAAAGGGGGAGATTGTTGCATTATGTTTCTGGTATGGTTATATGTTTACAGATGTTGTGCTTGATGGCAACACCCATGCATGCTCTCAAATATTGCATGAGAATTAAGAAGTACGCAGGAGAAAGTTTCAAGGAATTTTAGCAGAATGAAAAGTTTATTAAAAGTTTATTTCATGTGGGAAAACTTACCTTGGTCCATGGTAGTTAGTCCTTGGAATTTTGAACCTATGGTTTTTGGACCATGGCATCTCGATAGACGTGTTGATCCCTAGTATTGAGTTGATGGTATTGGTTTGTTATGGTTTTGGCCCGTGGTATTGTTCCATGATTTGAGGAAGAGCTTGCCTATCTAAAGCAAAGGAGATCATTTGGCTTGTGTATTCTTTTGGGTTGAATATCTTAAGATCTGAAATATTGGGTTATTGTTTCAAAAGCTCGATCTATATGAAGGTGAAGTGGAAAGCGAATCTGTGAAGGGTGATCTCTCGAGCGCTGCAGCTGCGGAAGTGCAGAGGCGCCACAGGAGACGCCGAAGGAGGCGCCGCAGGAGACGCCACAGGAGGTGCCGCAAGAGACACTACAGGAGGCGCCGCAGGAGACGCCACAGGAGGCACCGCATGAGACGCCACAGAAGGCACCGCAGGAGACGCCACAGGAGGCGCCGCAGGAGATGCCATAGGAGGCACCGCAGGAGACGCCACAAGAGGCGCTACAGGAGATGCCGCAGAAGGCGCCACAGGAGACGCCACAGAAGGCGCCGCAGGAGACGCCACAGAAGGCACCATAGGAGACGCCATAGAAGGCACCGCAGGAGATGCCACAGGAAGCACCACAGAAGACGCCACAGGAGGCGCCGCAGGAGGTGCCACAGGAGGTGCCGCAGGAGAAGCCATAGAAGGCACCATAGGAAACGCGCAGAAGGCGCCACAGGAGATGCCACAGAAGGTGCCACAGGAGACGCCGCAGGAGACGTCATAGAAGGTGCCGCAGGAGATGCTACAGGAGGCGCCATAGGAGATGCCATAGGAGGTGCCGCAAGAGACGCCACAGGAGGCACCGCAGGAGACGCCGTAGGAGGCGCCGCAGGAGACGCCGCAGGAGGCGCCATAGGAGACGCCACAGAAGGTGTTCTGGGTTTAGTTTTCTGTTATTGTGGATCTGGTTATTGGGTGACTTACTGGTACTTGATGATCATTTGATATTTATGGATCCAGTTTGAAAATTTATGAAAAGTGGTCCTTGAAAGAAAAGAAGTAGGGGTTGTAGCTCCCTTCCAGGAGAGACTGGAAAACGAGAGAGAGTTGTAGCTCTCTGCAGGTTGCAGCCTGCGTACTGGTAAAGGACTGCACCAGTACAAGACCATTGTAAAAGGAGTTTCTAATTTGAAAGAAGATAGAGACATATTGCAGAAGGTGGTTTTCACCCACATTGGGTTTCCACCTTATATCTGGTGTTCTTTGATGTGACTGTCTGTTTTTCTTGTTCATGCTCATTGTTTTATGGTACTGATATGCAAAAATAATTCAAAGTATAAATAAGGAAGAATTGTTAAAAGGACTAGATAATACTGATTCACCCCCCCTCTCAGTATTATTTTCAACATCTAGGACTACGTCTTCAGTCCAGCTTCAGTGGTGGCCTTTTTTTATTGTGTCTTATAGAAGAGAAATTACAATACAAGAACTCAATGTGAGTTCTCCTAATGAAGATTTTCCTATTTAGGGTGGTTCTTATATTTCCCAAGCCACTCAGAGTTCATAGACTCTTTTTCTTCCTACCAGCTTTGTGACCCTTGGTCTACAGTGGAAAGAGCCAAATGTGATACTCAGTCCGGACAAATTCCTCTACGGGAAGGCTTGAATCTTCAAGCTCTCTAGCGCTCGACGCTGCCTGTGGTTAACTCGGCCCTCTATCTCCTCTGCCTGGATTTACTGTTTTCTATGTTCAGTCCTCCTCTCAAGGTTCACTGTTCACTATCTCTCTTGGTCGCTTAGACTCCTCTCAATTCTTCTCTTCTTTTTTTCGACTGTCTTTGTTCATGGCTTCAGCCATTCTATCCCTATGCCTATTCGGTTCCTCTCCCACCTGCGTTGATTCACCTTCTGCAGCTACACTTGGAGTTCCCTATTTGGCATCAGCATGAATGCTCGAGAAGTGGCCACGTGTCTCAATCTAACTAGTGCTTGCATGCTTCATCAATTCATTTCTTTCGTTACGTCGTGTATGCTTTCTTTCTCCACTGTGGTGGTCAAAAGGACTCCAAATCCCTTTAGAACGTGGCGTAATCCCCTATTGATTCCGCTTCTTCCATCGAGCGCAATCTCAGCCATCTGATTCAGGCTCCTCCAGATCCAACATCATATGCACCTTGAGCGCGGTTGACTTGCTCAAATATTAGCACATGGTCACAGTCGTTTTTCTCTCACCTCTGCTGCTACGCATCGATCGCGGAGTGGGATCGCTCCACTCTCCTCCAAAACCTCTTAGCGTTCAAGGGTGCCTCGATCGATACCATTAGTTTTCCAAAGCGTGGGTCCCACCTTTGTCCTTTACCACTTTTTATTTCTCTGCCCACAATTGTCCAGCCCCCAACGTGACCGAGTGCTTAAGGCTTTTCCATTTTAGCCTTATTTTCCCAACGAAGTGCTAATCACGCATCAAAATCACCTCCTTTTCCTGATACGGGGCTCCGAGGGGCTGCTTTGGCTCCTGCGTAGTCTCCATGGGCCTTGGTTAGTGTACTTTGACTGGTTCAAGGCATTTTTTGATCGTTGTTTTGGAATATTCAAGGATATGTTCAACTCGATACAGTCAAGGTTCTTGACAGTCTTTTGTCGATCCAATTTGGATCAAGGCCTTCTCACTGAAAAAGCTTTTGGACCACCAAAAGTTGGCTTTCTTCAAGCATCGACTAAGTGAGGAAACTATTGTCTCACTTGTCTAATCTCGATCCACTGCGCACTAGTCGGCTTTGAACCCTTAAGCCCAATCCTAAGGTATTCCACTTGTCCACTACCCGTTGTCTTTACCTTTCTGTCGAGCACTATATCTTCCTGCAACTCATTAAGGTATTCAGGTAGCAAGTCATGAACATAAGGTAATTGAATCTACTCTTCAGGGTCCTTAATCATTGAAGGTTCAAATAACCTCAAACAGTCTGCATTTACGACTGAGTAGATGTCCATGTAAGCTCGTAGCTCATGGCGGAAGGCATTTTCACCAATTTTCTCAAGTATCCTGAAGGGTCCATATTTGATAGGTTTTAGATTTTTACCTTCACCTTAAATCCTGTCCTTGCTAATATATAGCTAGACTTGGTCTCCAACACGAAAACTATGCTCCATCCGATGCTTATCATGCCTAGCCTTGTACTTGGTCTAGCTCTTTTCCATCTCTTCCTGTACTGCCTGGTGGATCTCCTGGATCTATTCAATGAACCTAGTCACTTTGTCCATATCATTTTGTCTATCAACCATGGTATCTTTATCAAAGCCAAAATACAAAGGCGACCTTGGTATGAAACCAAAATAGGTCTCAAAAGGAGATCTCTCTGTAGAAGAGTGTTTGGCTCTATCGCAAGCATGTTGCACATAACACAAGTGTTCATCCCAAAGCTTAAGGTGTTTGCTGCAATATCCTCTTAGTAAATGGATCGTTGTCCTGTTAACTACTTCTGTCTGGCCATCTGTTTGTGGATGAAAAGCTGTGCTTTTCTTTAACTTAGTGTCCATTAGTTCCCATAGACTTGACAGAAACTTCCCCACAAATCGGGTGTCTCGATCAGATACAATAGAAGTGGGCAATCCAAAATGAACCCATACATGTTCAAAGAATAATTTTGCAGTTTGTTCAGCTGTAATCTATTTACTATAGGGTATCAAAATACACATTTTGCTAAACCTATCCACAAAAGCATACAAATAATCATGACCTTTCCTAGATTTAGGTAGTCCTCCAACAAAATCCATGGAAATGCTTTCCCAAGGGTGAGAAGGAACTGGTAATGGAGTGTATAAGCCTAGTTTTCTGTTACTAGGCTTGCTCTTAGCACACATAGCACATCCCTTTACATATCTAGAAACTGTCTCACTCATTCTTGGCTAATAGCAGAACCTTTTCAGCTGTGCAACTGTTTTACTTACCCCAAAGTGACTTGATATTGGAGAAGCGTGTGGTTCCCTAATTATCTTTACTCTCTTAGTTTGTGGAATGTAGAGTTTCCCACAATGATATAAGAGTTGGTCCTTCACTTGATAGTCCAATTCTTCTACTCTTTTTCCTTGACTCAAAGTTGCATATACATCTTTAAAGTCCATATCGTGAGCATACTGTTCTATGTAGATTTCATGCAGCACAAAATTATGCTTAAGTAGGGTAGATGCATTTATAATGGGTCTAGATAACATGTCTACAACCATGTTATTTATGCCCTATTTATATCTAATGACTAAATGAAACTATTGTAGAAAACCCATCCATCTGTAATGTCTTGATTATTGCAACTTAGTTTGGGAGTGCAGGTATTGAAGTGGTTAATGATCAATATGTATCTCTATTTCCTTGCCCATTAAGTAATGTTTCCACTTTTTCACACTCTAAACTAATGCATACAATTCTTTATCATAGGTAGGATGGTTAACTACTGTAGGATTAAAAGTCTCAGAATGATAGCGTATGGGTTTACCGTGCTATGTCAACACTGCTCCCATGGCATAGTCACTAGCATCAGTTTGGATCTCAAGTGGTCTTTGTAGATTTGGCAGTGCTAGTACAGGTATTGTACTAATCTTTTCTGTCAAGGTGTCGAAGGCTTTCTGTTGTTTTCCTCCCCACTGAAACACCTTGTTCAATCCTGTCAAAGCATGTAAAGGAGCTGCAATTGAGGAGAAAATTGAAATGAACTTCCTCCAATATTGTGCTGCTGCTAAGAAGCTTCTCACTTCCGTAGCAGACTGGGTTTTAGGCTAGTTCACAATGTCTGCCACTTTAGAGGGATCTATTTTCAATTCACCTCCCCCTACTATATGACCCAAATAATTTAGAAAGGTTTTTCCAAATTCACATTTGGAGAGTTTATAATAAATTTTTTCTCTTCTCAAAACATCTAATGTCTGCTTAACATGCTTTTAATGTTCATCCCACATTTTACTAAAACTCATAATGTCATCCGGATACACAATAACAAAATCATTAAGAAAAGGTCTGAGTACATCATTCACTAATCTCATGAAAGTAGCAGGAGAATTAGTTAGGCCAAAAGGTATAACCAGCCATTCATACAATCCCTACATTGTTTTGAAAGCAGTCTTCCATGCATCTTTTTCTGCAATTCTGACCTGATGGTATCCACTGTGCAAATCCAGCTTGGTGATGTAAACAGCTTCCTTCAATTGATTTAAAAGATAATCTATGTGAGGAATGGGATAACCATTCTTGATTGTTATTTTATTCAATGCTCAGTAGTCAATGCACATTCTCCAGAAGCCATCTTTCTTTCTCACCATGACAATGGGTGACCCACATGGTGATGTGCTAGGCCTGATGAACCCTTTCTTGAGCAACTCATGCACCTGCTTCTTGATTTCAACATTCTCTAAAGTAGACGACCTGTACATCCCAATGTTAGGCAAAGGAACATCTTGTTGCAAAATAATATCATGTACTATTCCCTTTTTGGGTGGCATACCTTTAGGTTCATGAAATAAGACATCATACTCTGAAACAATATTTTCTATGTCAGCCTGCTGATCAACATTACATCCCCCAAATACATTGGTTTTATCATATTTCTTTTCCTTTACAACCGTTAGTAGCAACTGTTTGCATAAATTTATCATTCTTTTCATCTGTCCTGAGTTTATGACAGTATAATTATTCTTGATCTTATGAGCCCTTACAAAGTATTCGATTCCATCTCTAACAAGTAGATACCTGTTCTCAACTTTATAGAAAATAGCTTTTCTATCATACAAGTAAGTACTTCCTAAAACAATTCCACATATATCTAAAGGAAGTACATCTAACTCAACCTCATCTACAAATGTTGACCCAAAAGAAAACTTGAGTTTGCACTGTCTAGTCACTTGTAGTTGTGCTTTATCATTCAACCATCCTAATGGGTATGGCTTCTTATGAGGTGTAGTTGCTAATCCCATTTTCTTTACAATTGCTTCAGAAATCAGATTTACTTGTGATCCACTATCAAACAAAGTATCAATATTTTTATTTTTGGAAATAACTCGAATATGGAAAAGTTCATGCCTTTTTCTCTCATGTTGTTCATCAATAACAGATTGAGCAGAATTACTAGTAGATGCTTTAGAAATCTTACCTTTTATACCTGTGGCTGCAATGATTGTTTCATTCCTGAAGTCTGACCCCAAATCTTTCTGAATAGCTTCAACAACCTTCTTCTTCTTGCCCTCAGACTTCTTAGGTCTCAGCTCTGGATGCAGAATCCAACAGTGCTCATCATCATGCCCCTCCTTTTTATAGTGAGTGCATGAAGCTTTTCCTTTTTGTGCAGTGTCAACCTTCCTTTCTTTCCACTTCTGCTTCCTTTTCTCCTTCCTCTTTCTTACAGTGGGTTGGGATGGTCCCCCAACTTCTGGATTTCCATTATTTCCTCTAGCTTCTGGATGGGTAGCTTGTACAAATACCTCATCTATACTAGTGGGATTAAACATGAGGATGGTATGCCTCATGTAGCTATTTAGACCACCAATGTACTTCAAAAGAGTCTCTGGTGAGTCTAATGAGATACCCAACATCAATTCTCTCTTTCTGAACTCTTGAGTATACCCTTGTACACTTTTCCCTTTCAACTACCGAAGAGTTTGCCAACTCATTATGGATTGCTGCATGTAGTCCAATGGATAGAACTACTTTTTGATTGCAGCAACAAAATCACTCCAGACAGAGATGGTCTTACCGTGTCTTTTCATATCAGCTTGGGTTCTTCCTTCCCACCAAACCGAGACAGTGCCTCCTAGGCATAGGCTTGCCATTTGAACCTTACTCTTGTCCGAGTCTATGTTCTGTACTCTGTAATACACATCAATTTATCTAATCCAGTTGACTAAATTTTTAGTATTCAGTTCTCCATCATATATAGGCAAATCAAATTTTACATCTAGCTTAATCAAAGATGCTTTCTTATTATGCACAAGGCTATTAGGGTGTTTGAGAAAGCTTTCCTCTTTCCCCTTTGCTTTGGAGCGGTCATGGGAATGAGACTCATCTTTTTCTTTATCTTGTTTAGAACTTGATGAATCTTCATCCCTATGCTTTCTAAAGTCCCTATACATTTCTTCTACCATAGAATTTATAGCTAGGAAACTTTTTATGAATTAAGCGTCTGGTCTTATAGAACCTTCCTCTAACATTTTCCTCTGAGAATAGACTCTCCCAATTTCAGGATTAGTTTCCACCAATTATCCTTCTTCTAATTTGAGCTTTGATTTAGTTATAAATCACAACTAATCCAACACAAGCTTGTCTAAGCTTACAGCCTAGAGTTATGGTACCACTTGATCTAATAATCACCCTATGAGTGACCTCAATTGAATATTTATTAAACAAAAGGTATTACAGACTCATGTGCTGGTGTGTGTTGTGTGTTATTTAGGCAATGGATCAATCAGATTGCCAATACACAAACATTTAAATGGAAAGACAGAAGAGAAATACAGTAAGCATCACAAAGACACAAACAATTTTAATAAGGAGTTCACCCTATTCTCCAAGGCTACGTCTCTGGTCCAGCATCAGTGGTGGGCTTGTCTTATTGTGTCTTATAGTAGATAAATTACAATACAGGGACTCAGTGTGAGTTCTCCTGAAGTAGATTTTGCTAGGTAGGGTGGCTCCTAGATTTCCCAAGCCACTCAAAGTTCACAGACTCTTTTGCTTCCTACCAGCTCTGTGACCCTTGGTCTACAGTGGCAAGAGCCAAATGTGATGCTCTGTCTAGACAGATTCCTCTATGGGAAGGCTTGAATCTTCAAGCTCTCTGGCGCTTGATGCTGCTTATGGTCAGCTCATCCCTCTGTCTCCTCTACTTGGCTTTACTGTTCTCTATGTTCAATCCTCCTCTCAGGGTTCACTATTCATTGTCTCTCTTGGTCGCTTGGACTCCTCTTAATTCTTCTCTTTTTTTTTTCATCTGTCTTTGTTCATGGCTTTAGCCATTCAATCTCTACGCCTGTTTGGCTCCTCTCCCACCTTCATCAATTCACCTTCTGCAGTTGTGCTTGGAGTTCCCTGTTTGGCATTAGCATGAACGCTCGGGAGGTGGCCACGTGTCTCCATCTAACTAGTGCCAGCATGCTTCATAGGTTTTTTTCTACTGTTACGTCGTGTATGCATTCTTTCTCCACTATGGAGGATAAACAAACTCCAAATCCCTTTATAATGCGACTTAATCCCTTGTTGATTCTGCTTCCTCCATTGGGCACAATCTCAGTTGTTTGATTTTGGCTCCTCTAGATCCAACGTCATACGCACGTCGAGTGCAGTTGACTTGCTCGACTGAAAGCACGTGATCACGACGGTTTTTCTCTCACCTCCGCTCCCACGTGTCGATCGCTAAGTGGGATTGCTCCGCTTTCCTCCAAAACCTCTTACCATTGAAGGGCGCCCCGATAGATACCTTCGATTTTCTGAAACGCGGGTCTCACCTTTGTTCTTTAGCACTTTTTGTTTCTCTGCTTGTAGTTCTCCGGCACCAAATGTAACTGAGTGCTTAAGGAATTTCCATCTTAGCCTTGTTTGCCCAGCGATGCGTGATTATTGCTAAACACTAATTGTGCATCAAAATTACCTCCTTTTCCCAATCTGGGGCTCCCAAGGGCTTCTTTGACCTCTTGGGCAGTCTCCATGGGCCTCGATCAGCGCACTTTGACCGAGGTCCTCGTCATTCCATGTTGGCGGCCATTGCCACTAGTTCAAGGCATTTTTTATTGTTGTTTTGGAAATTTCAAGGATTTGTTCAACTCGATACAGTCAAGTTTCTTGACAGTCTTTTGTGGATCTAATTCAGATAACTTAATGATGCCAATAGGCAT
>APFE031460822.1:0-15457 GCA_000404065.3 Pinus taeda
AAATCAATGTTTCTTCATGGAGCTTGATGCAAGGCTAGCCCACGTAGAAGGGCATCTTCAATGTGAGACTGATACTCTCACTCTTCATGGTTTGGGTGCAAAAGACTCAACTCCTATTTCTTCCTCTAATTCTTAATGGTATACACGTTTGGTAGCTTATATGGTCTTATCTTATGTTTTGTACTATCTGGATATAGCTAGAATGTCTGCTTTTGTCTTTTGAGTTGCTTTGTGGAGGATAGACAGGTGATTCTCCTGGTTTCATTAGAGACCGTGAGAGCCCCCTACATGAAAAGAAGAAACAACGTTATATGGTTGACCTATGTAATCTAGATTTGAAGACATTTTGAGGCAATATTTTTTTTTTTAATTTACTAAAAAAAATGAAACAAAAGACACTTTTTTTCAAAAAACATTTCATTAGATTGAGGACATGAACCACTTAACTCTACCCAAAACTATTAAAAAACAATTCCTTTTTCCTTCCAATGTTTTGAATTACTCAATGGTATCTATGGATCATATTCATTCTCCCCAAGAAAAAAATCATATCCATTCCTTACAACAAAAAAAAGTAACTTTTAGTCAACCCCCATTCTCTAAGATACCTTTATAATAGAATCTCTAGAGTTTGTTTATTAGATTGTCTTGGTTATCATATTTCTTTTTCATGATCCTTACCATTGAGTTTGATCTTCCAAATAGATTCTCTATGAGTGCTTGTCTCTCATAGCATAGCATGACAAGTAAATTCATCTTATTCTTGTTTCTTCATTGCACATATATGCCATCAAGCTGTCCTACACTATGAGGGATCACTTTTTTTCCAATTAGTTTAACGACATGTGTTATTTTCTCTAAAACTAACTTAGCTTCCAATTTTATTATAAATATCAAATAAAAAATGGGCATTAGGATCGACTTTATTCTACTGACTTTAGGAATTGAAGATTGTTATTTTATGTACTTACATATTATAGATCAGAATAATTTTAGATGTATTCATGTGTCAAACCAAGAAAATTCATACATAGTTTGTATAATTTGTATCTGAAAATGCATGTCTACTCATGTTTTTATAGTTTGTATACTTTGTATCTGAAAATGCATGTCTACTCATGTCTTTATAGTTTGTATACTTTGTATCTAAAAATGCATGTCTACTGACGTCTTCATTTATATTTTTCATTTCATTAACAAGATTTGGAACTTTTATTTATTTATAATTTAAAGATTGTACACTATCTCAATGTATGTCTATGTTGTCCTTGTTTATGTATTGCAATTTATTAAAAAGATTGGAACTTTTAGTCACTTATAATTTAAACATAAACAAATAACTGGTTAGATTGTAATTTGTTTGTCAATATTCTATCATTTATACCCATTATAATGGGTAGTAACTTGTATAATTTGGGATGTTTTAGTATTCTAAGGAATGACATAGTTTTCAAGATCACAATAAACTCTGATTGTGAAAGGTAATTGACCAAGTTTTTATGTTAGCTTGTTCTAACTATATTGCATTTTGAATGTAGACATTATCCTATTTCCTTTGCATGTTTAATGCCAACCAATTAAGCCATCCTATTTGAGTTATGCAACTTATAACTTAAGTGGTCAAAATACCAACCAATTGAGTTATTCATCTTATTTGGCTTATGCAATTAATGACTTTAAGTGGTTATTAACTTCTTGATCACCTTGAAGTTGTTGTGCATAAATAACATATAAGGTGACTCTTATGGAGTCTTTGTAACATTCTTACTTGTCATGCATTACTCTTCTTGTATGTGGGTCAATAATCATATCTTCAAATTTATTTTTTCCAAATATATTAGGGAAATTGATGCAAACATGAATTTTCACTTCTTAGTAGAGGTTTCCTAGATATAATCCTTGTGAATGTTTAACTCTATGGCCAATTTGAAGGATCTAATTACAATAACGTACAACAACTAATTCTTCACTTCCCCTCTTGTTGAAATTTGGGCAACTATGGGATGAATTTCCCCATAGAAACCCTAAGACCTTATAGAATCCATCTCACCCCAAATATGAATTTGAATTGAATAAAGGAAGTATTAATTGATTTGGCTCAAATTAATTTGGGGCAAGCAATTGGAAAAATATATTTAAATACTAAAATAAGCAAGTTTGAAATTTAAAAAGTATTTCCCTCCAAAGATTAAAAGTTGGCTTGACCTTTGAAGGTGTCTTGAATGTATATAAAAAGAGGTTCAATCCATTTGGATCACACACATCTAAGACTCACACTTTAGACATCTATGTGGCTATTTATATATGGCTCATATTAAGTTTGAGAAGATTGCATATATTCATCAATGGTTTGAATTTTCGGTCTGAGGCTCATATAAAGTCTCAGAGGCCCACACTTATCCTTTCTTGAGGTTCACATTCTTTATGGTTCACAGTTATGTTGTTGATGGCTCTCATATGGCTCACATTATACTTCTAGGTTCATATTATATTGTATGTTCTATGTGTCTCACTATTTATGTTGCACAAGTTTTTCACAATCATAACACACACTCACATATCTTTATATGGTTCACATACATCGTCATATGGCTCGCATATATATGGCTCACATACATCCTTATATGGATTGCATTCATGACTATGATTTGCATAACATTAAGTGACATGACACTCTGGCATCAGTATACTATTCATAGTGGTGCCACACTCTGGCTGATATATTATACAGTAGCATTGTATACACTCTAGCTTGATATATTATACAGTGGCATCACATACACTCTGGCATCACTATACCATACACAATGGCATCACTTTGTGTGACATTTCCATTCTATACTCAATGGTGTCACTATATTACACTTTGTGTGGCATCATATTACATAAACAATGGCATCACTATACCATATTATGTGATTATGAGGTTAGATATTTATGTGGGTAGAAATTTGATATAAGACATAGTTCTATATTACCGTGACCTTCATACCTTTGACCTTGATGCATGACTATGATGCTATGTATATGAATATGACAACTACTTTTAATGATGGTCATAAGATACTCACGCTGAAAGTAATTTTGATGATAGTTGACAATTAACACTCTTGATATGTAACAATGATCTACATGGAATTTAGTGATATGGCAGATATGGCAGTGATCCTGAATAACAATGATATGATAATGACCTTGTATGGTGTTATGGCAATGATGTATGGCTTGATGATGAGATGATGGTGATCTCCTTGACAGTGACAATGACCTTGCTACATAAACATGGCTTTGATGAATGACAATAATAATGATCCTGATATGGCAGTGTCTATGACATGGCAAGATTGTGACAGTGAGCTTGATGATAACATACTCTTGATGCCAATGATATCATGATTGATGTCAGATGTGACAATGTTTCTATTGAATATGAGATATTGTATATGACAGTGATATGATAGTAGCTCTCTTGGACTTGTTTCATTCAGTTCACAACGAAGTTGTGAACTGACTTGGGTTGGCCCTAGGTGGCCCAATGTGTTTGATGATGAAAGACTTATGTCTCATGATGTTTGTACTTTGTATCTCAACTAAACATTTGATGAATATCTAATAGAAGAAGAATCTGGTTGCGGTCCCCCCTTGTGGGGTTTTGCCCTGGTCTCTGACCTAAATCCTGGTTTTCTATTGTGTGTGTGTGTGTGTGTGTGTGTGTGTGTGTGTGTGTATTATAAATATATATATATATATTATAATATATATATATATATATACATACATATTCCGCTACATTTTTTTTATGTAATTGATATCTATACATAAGTTCTAATTATGTTATGATGTTATGGGGTGAATGTAAAATGTAAATGATGAAAAAGTTTGAAAATTGAACTATCTTTACAGAGAAAAATCTAGCCCTAAAAATTAACATCGTATCAAAGTTGGGTCGAGAAAAAGTCATTGAGATCAACCCCATGAAGACACCTATGATGGATCAAGCAAAGTGAAAGGGATGAAGATGGCGAAGACTTAAAAGAATGTTAGGCTTTGAAGGAAACCCTAGGGAGACCTTTTTTTTTCTTGCAAATAAAAGCTAGGGTTTCGGCGAAACCCTAGGAGTGGCCTTGATTTGGAAAGGGCATGGTATGATTCAAAAGCGTTTTCACCCAAGCCCACCTCTCATTTAGATAGACATTGGGATAGATAAATAGTTGGGATCTAAGAGGAAGTTTCTCCCACTCCTTCACCTCCAATTGAAGTTTTTCATGATATGATGTGACTAATAGGAATCCATTCAATTATGCAAGTACCTAGGACAAATTCAGAGAAAGCCTAGGTGGGGGTATCGATAGTTGAGGTTGCTATTGATGAAAGAAATTATGGATACAAGTGGTGTTCAAAATGGCACATTTCGTCTAAAAATGACATTGTCATATGGTTGATGGGCCGTGGTGACTCATGGAGACAAGATCAAGAGGGGGCTGATGGCTTCCTTCAATCCTCATTAAAGATAATTACTTTCAAGACTTATGTTATTTCTTTATGAAACTACTCTTGTTTAGATTTATTGCTTTAGACTACTGTTTATTCTTCATGCATAAATATTTGAATACTTCTTTCACTAACCTCTTGGATGAGATCAAGGAAAGCATATCGTAAGGATCATCATGACGTAGGATAGTGCAGGAAGAGTAAGCTCCAAAAGGGAGTTGGTGTAAGAAGAGTAATCTCCCAGAGGGAGATGATGCAAGATAATTAAGAAGACACTCTCATATTTAGAGAAGAAAGAAAGTCTTGCCTCATCATCATGTACACTTTTAGATGTTTATTTACTTTTCTATTATTGTTCTTGCTCTTATTTTTGGGTTATCAGTTACATCAGATGGATGGAAGGACCTAGTCCTCAATATCAAGATTGAGGAGGATGTAGAAACATCCCTTAATTAAAGTGACACTTGAAAGTAGACAACTCAGACCTTGAAGGAAGGATCCCCGTCTCCCAAGTTGATGTCTATGATTAAAGAAGCTTCCTATTTAGAGGGAGTAGATTGTCAAGTTGAATGTAACATAGTGATTAGATGATGAGAGCTATATATCTTTCATGCAAGGACCATTCTAGATGATAAGATACCATAGTGTCAAATACTTCCTGGATATCAAATTCATCAATGACAAGGATAATGCTCTTAGAAAGAGAGGGTTGTGATGAGATCCTAACACCGTTGTTGGATGCGCTATTATCAGATGTATGAAAATTTGGTTTTCTCTATTACATTTAAGGAAGTCACATAATTGAGTCTACCTCAGGTCTTTAAGGCATAAGAGAAATAGACTCACGATTGCGGATTGAAGAAAGTCCCATATGGACTCTAGCAAGCCCTCTGGATTTGGTCTGTTTTGAATGTTGGACATCTGATGCAGACTCCAACCACTCTTCATGATTGAAGGTATGTATTTGATGTTTGGTTTATATATGTTAACAATTTATTTATGATAGGATCAGATCATCTTCGTGTTTAGTGCCAGAGGGAGTCAACCTTTGAGCCTTTGTAAAGACTGTTTTACCATTACAATCAAAATATAAAGACTGTAAACTGATATTCCATTTCAATCAAATGTATAGACTGATATTAAGTTTTTATATTTTATTCAGATTGACAGATTTCCTTTTTCAAAATTCTATCAAATAAATTCTATCAAATTAAATGCATCTGCGTACCTGATTCTCTGCGTACCTGGTTCTCCCGTCTGGTGTTGATCACATTGCTCCAAGTTTTCTGCGTCCATTACCAAACCCACTGATTCCTCCCTGCCAATCTGGGATCAACCTTTGCGGTTCCCAGATCCAGAGAACTTCGAAATGGAAGTCCACTGGCCCCCGTGCCCAAAACTCCAAGAACAGTTGAAGATTTTCCAATTTACAGTTCCAAAATTCAGCCCTTGGCTCATCCCTCAAACAGTTTGATTTTCCATCCATCACCCTTCTCCGTATTCCTCCCCCCGTACTTCTCCTTTCGATTTTTCTTATATAGGGAAGGTTTCTTTCCTCCCAAGAAACCCCACCTTCCTTTCCTCCAATTAATCGTAAGATTTAACCTTATCCTTTAAGATATTTTTACTTGAGTTGGTCATTATGCATTAAATGAGATTTTATCTTTATCATCTTAACCGACTTCGAGAAAAGTATTTTCTTTTAAGTACCTTGTCATGAATTGTCCAAAGATTTATGAAGTATTATAAATCTTGTCCATTGTAATAATAATGATTTATTATTTACATAAAATTTTATTAATAAAATAAATTAATATATATTATTGTACTACTTATTAAATAAGGTATTAATTAATACTTTTTAAAAACTAATTCAGTTTCGTACATAGACATTTATATAATTAGTATGTATACTAGTGCAATGCTTGCGATGCATGTGTATGTAGCTATCATACACGCGTCTCGTAAGCATGCTAATAATCAGTAACTCAAGTTGGGTCATTACATACACCCCTCCTTCAAAGAAAACTTCGTCCCGAAGTTGAGTTTATATACTATATTAGTAATTAATTTAACGTTTAATATAATTTGTGTAAGGAATATGTCCCGTAAAATTATTTTTATTATTATTATTTATTTATTTATTTATTTATTTTATTTTTATTTTTTACTTTGTCCCAACTAGGTTCCCAGCTATTCTAAAATCATCCTATCCTTCCTAATCTCTTCCGCTCCCATCCTATCCGTCCTCTACTGGAGTATGTCATGGCGTCAGTTATACTGACCTAACCATTCATAACTCTAAGGATGGCAGCGTCGACTATATCGACCTGATTTTCTCGTAGGCATCCGGCAGTCATCATCACACGTCTAGGGGAGCGTGACTCACACAGTCCTCCCATGACTCCAGGTTTTGGAGGATAAACGGTGGGCAACACCTCCACCCCTCCTAGTAGAATTAGGGTCAATACCCTATCATGGAATCTCATTGAGCTTCAATTGTTCTCGGAGTTTTGTCATCACGTAGTCGGTTTGGTAATGATACTATCTGCCAAGTAAACACTTGCCCACAAATTATAGCATATGCATTGATATAATAAAAATCAATTGTATTCAGATAACGATTTTCATTTCATCATTCGTGTTGATATGTAAAATAAAAACAAAATTATAGATATCACATTCATAACATAAGTCATGATTTATCTAGTTATCCATGTACCAACATTGTTTAAGCATAATATTTTGAAATCATTCTTTCGTGTATTGATTGTGCATAAAACTTGTGACTTTGGATTGTTAACTAACACTTGATATTTGATCTTACGAGCACATATCATTATGTCCCAAACATTCATTGATCTATATGTTTTTGCTCCAGTAACAACTAGCTGGGTTTTTATCTTACTTGGTAACAAAATGCATCATGCGTATAGTCATTAGCAAAGATAGGCTTCAATTCATTTCTCTTAACAATAATGTTGTTTGTTATGCAACAAAATTTGGGGAACATATCTTGTACTTGACATTTCCTCTAACAATAATACACCATACATTGTTTTATATTTAAATGGTAGTACTCTTTCAATACCTCGGCCCTATAGGTTGTATTTATGCTCATGGAACCTGTGCTCAAGTTGTGTTCATCAATTATAAGAAGTGCTAAATTAGGTTTGAATGTCGTCCCAATAAGCATTCCTTGAAAAGTTAGTGCAAAATGTCATGCTAAAGTGATAAGCATTGCACATAAATTTCCTTTCGCTATCCTGAAACCTATGATTTGTATCGGGTTTCAATGCTTTTGTTTTTAGATTTATGCCTCACTTTGCTATAGAAGCATCTTTGCCTCCCTTGTCCGTATACTTCTGTTTGCCCATTATTTTCATCGCTACAATGCTCTCAGACTTTACCTTAACAGAGGATAAGGCACATAACCTAGTAACTGGAACCAATTACATTGCTATGTCGACATCAATTTATATTTTAAACAAATTATCCATTAAGTTCCAATCTTTATCCTTTATTCAAGATATGGGGATCTTTTGAAGAACCTGAATTCAACCTTTACCTGTGAATTCGATTATTCTCTCCATAATGTTAAATTTTACATATTCATGAATTAATTTGCCACTTAGTTTAATTGGAAGTGTTCTTTTAAGGAAACCTCTCTCTATATCCTGAGATTCATGGTAAAAAGCTTCAACATATCGGTTCTGCAATTTCAAATGTGTTTCTTCATCTGCCAAAGTGTTGCTTTCGCACTAAGGAATCATTAATGTCTTCTCTAACTATTTCTACAGAAGCAGAATGTACATTCTGGAATTCTTTCCCAAAATACTATTTTGTAAAATCTCCATTCTATGAGTGTTAACAGGAGACAATAACCTACTCTCCCAGAAATGTCAGGAGCACTATCTTTATCTCTCCAACTACCATGCATTGAATCAAAATCACTAGAATTAGCCAACTCAGAGTACCACTCTTACTTTAATTTATGTGCTGCCCATGTAGATAACTGTGTCTTGCACACCAGCTCGGCCATTTCTTGTTCATGAAATTTAAGAAATCAGCTTGGAAATTCTAAGTTATTCTCCTTGATGAAAGATGTTTAGTTGCTCATCACATGGTGTTTAATATTAGTGTATTCCTTGTTGAATAATTGTGAATGGTATATATAACCACTTGAGCTCAATCGTCTGGTTCGGTTATCATTTAACTGGAAATATCGTGGAAAATTGTTCACCTACAACCAACAGATAACAAACTGATGTGCAAAAAGGGATCACTGTAACCTTCACACAAACTCAGAAATTTATAGGAAATTAAGAGAATATACAGATGGGAATCCTAGATCTTTTACTGTGGTATTGTGATAGTAATACGGCTAAATTATGTATAACGGCTGGGGTAATTTTCTAAGTAATGAAGATATCATATTTGACTCTTTAGAGGCCTCATTTTAAATATTTTTGTCCACTGTATATATATTCTGAAGTAAAAACTATTAAGAAACACCTACAGAAGTTTTCACACAAACTTGAAGAAAGGTTTCACAGAAGAAATTATATAAACTTAAAAATGTAAAAACCTCGGCCTGCTCAAGGCTAGTTCAAGATACTAGTTGCTTCTACCAAATATTTTCTTCCAAAAGAATCAAACACGAACAAGAGACAATATCACTATTTTTCAACTTCTAGGAGCTCCTATAGGTATAGAAATTTCATGTAGACAAAGATTATATGCTTGATGTTCTTCCTTGTTTGTAGTAGAGGACTATCCAGATCTCCTTTACTGCTTCTCCATAGTAAATCTGGTCCTTGTAGCTTTCTTTTGCAGATTAGACTCTTGATCTAGGGATTCTATCATAGATTTAACTATCTACCAAAAGACTGATATATGATTCAGAGATTGACCCTTTGAAGAGGGCTTCATCAACCAATGAACATAGTCTTCTCGAATAGGCTTGTTATATCTCATAAACACTATGATTCTATTCAAGAGTTGAATTTCTCTATTGTTGTTAAGGTTCGGATCTCTTGGGCATATATATAAGCGCAGACTCTTATTAAATCACAGAGATGATGACTTGAGCATATATATAAGTGAAGACTCTTATTAAATCACAGAGATGGTGACTTGAGCATATATATAAGCGCAGATTCTTATTAAATCACAAAGATGATGACTTGATGACTTGATACTACTATAGGAATTTTCCTTCTACACATGATTCTCGGATCCTTTTTAAGGTGACTGTAGTTTCACTACATGCCTTCCAACTTATGAAGGAACTAGGTTCTGAAAGAACACTACATAAGCCAAACACTTTGAGTGTTAAGACAATTCTGCAAGAACCGTCGATTTAATTATTATGGCAGTGAAAAATTTTAGAATGACAAATAAGGCCTATAAGCAGAACCATATTTATTACAAATGAAATGCTATATATCTAGTAACCTAGCTAACGATAAATGCAACAAAAAGGGTTGAAATAATAAATAACATGCAAACATACATATGCATTAATTCCGCAATTAAATTAGATTTTGATATTTCATATTTTAATACAAACTCAATGCAGAACTGCATATCCTGCTACATATTTTTTTTGCTCAGCAAAATGAATGAAAGAAGAAGAGAGGTGGTTGATGTTGCTGTTGTTTAAAGCCTACCTAGCTGATCCCAATTCCCTGGCTTAAGAAATGAAATCGAATCCCAATTCCAGGTATGTAGAGATGGCCCTGCATCTGTATTTGTATCTCTCCCTTTCATTACTTTAAATATGGTTCTTATATCGTTCTGGTATTGGCTAGTCCCTCGTGCCGGTATTTATATCGTTCCAGTATTAGCTACGCCTTCTACCATTCGTGCTAATTTTTCAGCAGATAGTTAATGACAGATATATTGTGTGTTATGTGCTACTTTAATCCATGGTCTTTAACCCTTATCATTTTTATCTGTAACTAAATAAAACCCTGAAACAATTTTAACATGTCAATTAAACCGACCAAAGAATTTATTGGCTCAACCTCAACCTCGTTAACTGAACCAACTTCGTCTTCGTTACCCTTCCTTCTGGCTGGGTTATTAAATTATCCAATTAATAATATACATTTTCAAATTATTAATACAGCTCTGTAAGATTAGTTACTCTTTCTTATCATCGGTTTATTCAACTTTTAAATTAATAATAGTCCAATCCAGCTCAGCGCTTTCACGTCAATTGGGAATTCTATGTTATACTTCAATCCTTCTTTGGTGATTCTAACCAAGAGATGAATTAATCAAGCCGGTTGTAATTAAATCGGCATTTTATATATAATCAAATTGGCTTTTTATATTCAAAGGCTTTATTTATTTATTTATTTATATAGATATAATTACCATGTGATCCGCCATTTAATACCCCACTAGGTAGGCCGTATTGCTAGTGACTGTGTCATCGACGTCAGAAAATTGCCTGTTCAAAATATGAGTGAATGGAATTTTTTTTTTTTTTTTTTTAAATAATGTATAATTGACGTCGAACTTGACAGCTTGGAGCACGTATTTGCTACAACTTGTATTTGAAACACAAATTTAAAAATGACACGCAGATTATTACATGTTTTATAACGTGTAGTTTGTCATATATTACAATAATTGTAAACAGTTTAGCAAGGGTGAATATGTCTACGACTTGTCCAAGTGAGACTACATAACCCTATCTTATAAATTAAAATAAATCGGTGGTAAGTCCGAGGGCCAGGTCGGCTCGAAGAACCCGGAAAAATTAATTAGGCCAAAACAATCGCTTTTGAACCTGGAGCGGACGAACACCAATCGAAAACTTAGACAACCTCTGATCCTATATTTTCCTACTCAAGTTATTCATGTTATGGGAGCATACACGTGGACAAATTTTCTTTTAATCATAATGAATTAAAAATAAATAAATAAAAATATTAATTTATTGTAATTGCAATAAACTAAACAGCGAAAGATTTCTATTTTGGAAATGTTAACTATATTTATGAGGAATAAACGCGAAATTAAATATGATAGCACTATGGAAATCATTATTGGGCATCTTAACTGATTAATTTATTATCTCAATTTAGGAGGATTTGTTTTTTTTTTTGAACAGCTTTACTACCCTTTCACTGACACGGCATTTAACTCTTTTTTTTTTAACTTGACCATTAGATATTTGTCTGTCGCTCATGCTTTGTTAGCACACTCACCTTTGTCCCATCTTTACACGTAGTATTGTAACTTAGCACAATATAGTAACACGATTACATCTACAGCTCGGTTTGTTCACGCATCTTCCACCAAGTGGCCATAATCGTGACAACAATAATAAATCTATTAAACTCGTCTATATTTTGTACACAAATCGCTCGCACAATCATACACCTGTGAGGTAATCATTGTTGTCTCTTTGGGAATACACCACCTGCAACATTTGGTACTCAAAAGAAACAAAAGAAAAAAAAATCAGAAAAGCTGGACAGATGATTTTCTTGGCTTTGAATGCTTGGGATTGACGGCTGAGCAAACCTTATCAAATTGGTTCAGTCTATAAGATGAAGCTCTAAGTTGAGCAGCCTAATTAGATTAGGTGAATCGAGGGTTTTTTTGTCAAGGCAACAGTGGCGGTTCAGTGTGACAAATGGCCTCCGTAAGAAAACAAAGAAACACCGTCGATATACAAGAGGGAGACTCCAGACCAAAATGAAGAAGAAAGACCAACTAAAAGCCTGCCATAGAAGCACAATTTGTCAGATATGTTGGGCTCTCAGTGGAGTAAGAAGGAGCTAGAAAATTTCTACAAGGCTTACCGCAAATACGGGATGGATTGGAAAAAGGTGGCTTCATCTGTCCATAGTAGGACTGCTGAAATAGTCGCAGCTCTTTACAACATGATCAAGGCTTACTTGTCTCTTCTTGATAGAGTTGGATCTGTAGCTGGGTTTATAGCAATTATGATTGATCATTACAATATGTTGGATATAAGCAACAATGATGGGGGTTCTTCTGAAGAATATGAGGGATCCAAGCATCCCAAACAACAATCTCGATCAAACAATAAGCTAAGCAATGCAAACTCCCCAGACGATTGTTACTCAACTATGCACACTAGATCACTACCAGTTTTGGCTGTTCACCTCCTGGAAAGAAAAGAACAGGTTGAACGCGCAAACTGGTGTTGTTTCTAGCTAAATTTTCTGAAGTTATTATCTATTATTAATACGAGTTTCTTTGTGGTAAACTTAGGCTGTTGTTGCAATCGTTGCTAACTTGTATGGTTTACCAAAATGGTTTGTGCCTTTCAAATTCTGCTTGACAAAGCCATGGAATGGGAGAAATTGTGAACTATATGTCGGTTGATGAGAATACAATGTGTTTGATGGTTCAAAGTGTTCATGACTTTTGGTCAATGTCAATTCAGATATTAATCGCATTGCTTATTCTCTAACCTTGACCTATTACTCATTATCATCATAACTAGGTCCAGAGTATTTGATTTTTCAATGCTTAAATCTCAAGAGGATCGCTGTAATAAGCCCTAAAACACTCTGGTTTGATTTATAATGATTATTATCTGGTGTTGACTGATTTGAGGTCTGATCTGAAATCGCTGTGACTGATATTAAGTGTACAGTGGTTTGTTTTGAGGCATCTCTGAAGTCTAGGACACTATACTTGGCATTTAAGATTGGTCTTAAGTATTTGTCCCTTGCATATTGGTAATTACTTTGAATAAAGGTCGACAAGTTTTCTTTAACAACGGTCACTCATTACAGATTTTCAGATCTGAAAATGAATAAGACTGAGTTCTAAGAACATTGCAAATAATTGATCTTGTGCTAATTCTCACTTCTTCTTTTCTTTTATCATTCTTGTCACTAATTCTTAGTTTGCAGTAGTCTAATATAAATTCCCGAGGTCTGATTTCAGGCTCATGGTGGTATTTTCATTCGCATATCTTGGTCTTTTAGGCATCTCACTCTTTGGGTGGAGGTCTCTTGGCCTTGAAGATTTACTTTCTCTTATTCTTGTTGATTGTCATAATCACATTCGAACTGAAGTTAAGCATACAATGATATAATCAGCCTAAAATTTTTGCTATTATCAACCTAAAACACGAGAGGTTAACACACATTAACTAAAGGTTAAATCTTTATTGAGTTTTCTGGCCTCTAATGCCCATTCTAGGATTAATCTCATAGTTAAAGCAATCTGATCTGATTTATTGAAGTCTGATATATCCCTTTTCATTACTAAAATTCACTGCTAATCCTTTTATGCATTTAGTAGTTAATGACAACCTTTTCCTTCTAAGTTTGTCACTATTTTGGGCTTGCTACTTTAGATCTGGTTTGCTGGAAGACTGCTTCCAGGACTAAACCATTGTGGCTGTAATAGACCTTCCACAGTTCGGTTTTGGTTTTTTTTTGTGACTGTAATAGACCTTCCATAGTTCGGTTTTGGTTTTTTTTTTGTGACTGTAGCTTCAAGTTGATCTTTTAACTATACTTACAGTGCCTCCAATCAACTCAACACTAAATCCTTTACTTACTAGCTGACTAGCCCTCAAATGTCTCTTTATTCCTTGATGTGACTATCCACAGAAAATGCATAGACTTTTGAAGATTTCGGATTACTAAGGTGACACAGTATTCTTAATTTGAAAGGTAATTTCAGATCTTAATATTTATACCCAGAATTTCGCTATCTTAATATTTATGCCCAGAATGTCAACTTCTTTAATATTTATACCCAGAATTTCACTATCTTAATATTTATGCCCAGAATGTCAACTTCTTTAATATTTATACCCAAAATTTCACTATCTTAATATTTATGCCCAGAATGTCAACTTCTTTGTACAGTTAGAAGGCCCTTGTGCCAAAAGTTTTGAATTTGTAAACTTAACACTTAGTGTTAAATAGGAGAACTCTCTTAGTGTTAATTATAATTCCAGCGATATGATGGTAGCCACTAAGGTCCCGAGTGTTTGAATTTAAGCTTTGATACCATATGTAAAGACTGATATTCCATTTCAATCAAATGTAAAGACTGATATTAAATTTTATCAGATTGACAGATTTCTTTTGCAAAATTCTATCAGATAAATTCTATAAATTAAATGCATCTGCGTACCTGATTCTAATTCTATAAATTAAATGCATCTGCGTACCTGATTCTCCCATCTGATGTTGATCACATTGCTCCAAGTTTTCTGATTTCATCACCAAACCAACTGATTCCTCCCTGCCAATCTGGGATAAACCTATGTAGTTCCTAGATCCAGAGAACTTCGAAATGGAAGTCCACTGGCCCCCGTGCCCAAAACTCCAAGAACAGTTGAAGATTTTCCAATTTACAGTTCCAAAATTCAGCCCTTGGCTCATCCCTCAAATAGTTTGATTTTCCATCCATCACCTTTCTCCGTATTCCTCCCCCGTACTTCTCCTTTCGATTTTTCTTATATAGGGAAGGTTTCTTTCCTCCCAAGTAACCCCACCTTCCTTTCCTCCAATTAATCGTAAGATTTAACCTTATCCATTAAGATATTTTTACTTGAGTTGGTCATTATGCATTAAATGAGATTTTATCTTTATCATCTTAACCGACTTCGAGAAAAGTATTTTCTTTTAAATACCTTGTCATGAATTGTCCAAAGATTTATGAAGTATTATAAATCTTGTCCATTGTAATAATTTACATAAAATTTTATTAATAAAATAAATTAATATATTTTATTGTACTACTTATTAAATAAAGTATTAATTAATACTTTTTGAAAACTAATTCAGTTTCTTACATAGACATTTATATAATTAAATTAGTATGTATACTAGTGCAATGCTTGCGATGCATGTGTATGTAGCTATCATACACGCGTCTCGTAAGCATGCTAATAATCAGTAACTCAAGTTGGGTCATTACATGTTGGTCAAATGTGTGATCAAAGACG
>APFE031460825.1:0-19590 GCA_000404065.3 Pinus taeda
TAATTTCTAAGGTGTTGGCAATGCAGGGTCCCCTGCTTCAGGAAGGGTGGAATTCGTTTCACCGTGAATGGCCACTCATACTTCAACTTGGTGCTCATCACCAATGTTGGAGGAGCCGGATATGTCAATGTTGTTTCCATAAAAGGGTCAAGGACTGGTTGGCAGCCCATGTCACGCAACTGGGGACAGAACTGGCAAAGCAATTCGTACCTCAACGGACAGAGCCTTTCGTTCCAGGTCACAACCAGCGATGGCCAGACAGTCGTTTCAAATAATGTTGCTCCCTCAAACTGGCAATTCGGCCAGACTTTCGAAGGAAGTCAGGTGTAAGGATAAGCCGAAGTCGATTGTAGACTCTGTATAGCCATGAATTAATGAATGTGTCATTTGGGATGATGCGGTGACTCAGACTGTCGATACCCTATCCCTGTTGTCAGCATTGTAAGGTGATTCTTGATAAATCACCGCGGGCCTGACGTCAATAAAGGCCTCGCAAGCCATCTATACTTTTGTCTTTCGTCAAATGGTTTAAGAGCTTTTCTGGACACTAATGAATTGCAAAGGGGCGACACCTTAACTCCCCAAATTTAAGGGGCTATTCGAACGTCCTCAGTCCAAATAGCAATTTTCTCTCCAAGATATGCCGAGTCCAATTGGTGTCTCAATGAGCTCATCCAGATGTTGGAGTCGGGTCCACAATTATTCCAGTCTTCTAGGGCGTCCATCCTTCAGAACTTTGGTGGACCGGGGGCAGAGATGGAACTTATCCTACAGCTCTCAACATCCTCCAATGTATCTTCTTGTGTACACAGGGCGAAAATGGCGGTTATGCTCGAGCACTGAGCAAGCTCAAAAAGAAGACCACATTCGATTCGCGAACCAAAAAATGGAGGAAAGCTCTTTCAGATGTCTCACAAATAAGCGGTTTTGAGTTGAGCGCGTGTAACGGGTAAGGGCCTTCACTTTTCACTCTGTTACTCTTTCATTCGTTCTTTGCAGCCCTTCCTTACTAGTCATTTCATTATGAATATTATTATTCAGTGATGAGGGTGAGCTCATTGATAAGGTCGCCGAACAAGTTTTGAAAAAGGTTATCAAAACAACTCTGAGTGTTGCTAAATATCCAACTGGTTTGAACAAGAAGGTAAAGGATCTGGAAGAGATAGTGTTATCTTAGCACCAAAGTGGGGAGGCTTGAGCGGTCGGTATTGTGGGTTTTGGTGGGGTAGGGAAAACCACCCTCACTAAAGAATTCTTCAACCGACACAGATCATATTAGAGTCGATCTTGATTTTTATGTGATATCAGAGAAAACGCAGCTACTATGTCTTTACATTCCCTTGAGAGTAACCTTCTTAAAGATTTGATCCACGCGGATTTACAAATAAATAGCACTGATGAAGGCACAGAGAAGCTCAGAACACACCTCTCATCTTCTCACCATGCTCTCATAGTTTTAGATCATGTGGATCATATCGACCAACTGGATGCATTATTTTCACCGGTCAAAGATACCATTCATACGGAGAGCTTAATTTTAGTGACATCTTGCAACAAGGATATTCTTACCAGCTCGGGGATTGTAGAGTCATTTATTTACAAGTAGACCGGCCTTAATCGACAGCACTCCCTAGAACTGTTTTGCTTGCACGCCTTCAACCAGAGTTATCCAGTTATGGGATTTGCA
The DNA here is from genome assembly GCA_000404065.3 of Pinus taeda. NCBI lineage: Eukaryota > Viridiplantae > Streptophyta > Pinopsida > Pinales > Pinaceae > Pinus > Pinus taeda. Next base: position 1,688 of record APFE031460825.1, read on the forward strand.
AAAGTAGTTGAAAAACTTTTGGAGACGTGCCATGGACTACCATTATCTCTTAAAGTGATTGGAGCGCTACAGAGTAATTTTTTTTGTGTGTGGAACTGAAGTGTTTCTGGTGTAATCCCTAAGGAAGAGGAAGAAATTTGTAATAGGAAGTTTTATTAATGTATACATCTGTAATTTTTTTTGCGTGTGGAACTGAAGTGTTCTTGGTGTAATCTCTGAGAAAGAGGAAGAAATTTGTAATAGGCAGTTTTATTAATGAATACATAGTGTTTTTCATGCGTGTGAGAAACTCTGTCTGCTCAAAAAACTATTTTAACTTTTAACTTCCCTGAATTAAGATCCTGTGATTAAAAACAGAGCGTCATTAGCCGTTCCCTGAGTTAAGATCCTGTGATTAAAAACAGAGCGTCATTAGCCGTTCAGAGTTTGTTTGGAATTATCCGAAATTCGTAATTTACCATAAAGGTGGTCTCTCAAAGATCCTCCACACATGTGCTCATAAATTAGTATAAGCTCTTTGGAGTCATTATAATAACGTATTAATGATGCTAGGTTCCTGTGATTCACTTTAGAAAGAGGATACACCTATTAAACAATAAAAGTCCACTATGAGCATAGTTAGGCAATCGTTGTTGGGTGCAGAAATTGAACGGTGGTTAATCGCTTTCAAATTGAACCATTGTTGTAATATCAAACGCTTCAAAATGAGGAAATTCCAATGTTGTAATTTGAAAGAGAAAACATTCCATTCATGTATCTTTGTTTAAAAGCTATGAAAATGTTAAACATTCAATTGATTTATTGAATGCCTTTGAAATTTCACTTTTAAACCACGTGACAACGTTGAGTGTGGATATAACGATGACGTGTGATTTAAAAATATGTTTCAATGTTGCAGTTTTTTTTTTTTTCTCCAAGTGTTCGGATTGTATTGAGAAATATGTTTAAACATTGTAGTTTCGGATTGTATTGAGAAATATGTTTAAACATTGTAGTTTCTTTTTTTTAAGTGTTGTTAGGATTGTATTGAGAAACATGTGAAATTTTGTTTTATCAATTTTAGGTGGTTGTTGAAATTTCAAGGACTTGCATGTGCTAATTCCTTTGAAGTTAGTGTTATCTTTTCTTAGGAAACAACTATTTTATATATATAATGTTTTTTATTGAAATGATTTTTTTACAATTTAAATAATAAAATTTATCACTATACAAAAAGTGATGAGGAATTTTAGTTAGATGGAATATAATATATGGAAGAATATAATATGTGGAGGTGATTGGCGTGTTGTTGGTGTTTATTCTGGAAAATAGTTTATGGAATATTAAAAGTTATCAAGTTGGGTTGGGTTGTCACATAGTGTAAGATGATGTTAATTATACCAAAGGTGTTTTTCATCGTCCTATTTCCAACAACTTTTTATTACGTAGCAAAGGACAATAATTAAATTTTTGAGTTCTCCATTGGCACAATTGCATGGTCGACATCTTTGGTGGCTTTCTGGTACCAATCATCTAGTTATAGAAACCCTTAGCTCCAAGAAATCAGCAACGCCCCATATAACCATTTTATTGAGGGGCAGTGCCATCACTACCATCAAAAACCTGGCCACGCAATTAGCTTGCTTTTCTATTGTTACACTCGTCAAGTTGTGTACCACAACCATAAAAGGAAAGGTCTTTATAATATTCCACTACAAGAAAACTAACTTCCAATTCTACATCAATTTGAAATGGCCAAGATCTCTGCAGATATTTGGACTGGCAACCAACCTAGCTTGAAAACAGGTTGCACAAAGCCGTAAAAAATAAGCTATCATAAATAGAGTTATTACATGCACAAGGTGCTTAAAACCCTCCGCCTCACATCCCTTTGCAAGGAGGATGCACAAATTGCAATATTATTTTATTGTGAATTACACAAGGGAATTCCTAGTATGATGAACTTGATTGCTACATCTTACCAGCACATATTCTACAACCGAGACATTGAACTTGCTTGCTGCAACCATACCAGCACATAATCTGCAACTGACACACCGATATCTTGAAGAATTCCCCCAGAGCTCTTGACAGTGAAGTGCTTTGAAAGTTTTAATTTTGAACATTAGACACCATATCATGTGATTCTTTATTATTATTTGCATGGTTAGAACTGTCAAATAATATTCCTTTGAGGTCCCAATTGCATTAGAAGGAAGTCCAACTAAAGCATGCCGCTGAATATCTAAAGTCATACACAGATACAATGTACAATCATCATAGAGCAACTCAATATAAATACAATGAGCAAAGGAACTTCCTCTTCTGAAGAACCAGAGCATCTCTTCCATGACTAAGCAGCCATGAAAGATGTAATAATAAAAACCATAACCATCCTTGTTAAACTGGTTCTGACAATGCTTCAGAGGAAGCTACATTTTGCTCATGATGATCAGAATGATATCTAGAGCAATTTCCTGGGAAATTTCCCTCACAAGCCTTTGAAATGGCAGCTTCCAAATTAGCAACTCCATGCTCTTCTGATACTCGATTAAACAATTTGCAATAAGATACATATACTATAAAGAAAACATTGTAAACATATCGATATAATCCAAAGCAAATTTAAACTGCGTGTACATAACGAAGAGCAACTGTTCCGGGATGATATCTATGAGGCTTCTTCACGACCGGAGGATGATATCTATGAGGCTTCTTTACACCTCCGGTCGTGGGAGCAGATTTACGAGCAGCCTAATTTAAAAAAGGAGCTTTAAAATAAAATGCCACAATAAAAACAGCACGCCTCAATTAACTCCACCAAAAGATGCAACGGAAGAAATATAGGAAAGTCGTTACCTTTGTTGCGAGCTGCTTCCTTGGAGTCTTTTGTCCGGTAGATTTCCATGTTGTCTGCTTCGTACGAGCCATGATTCAAGGAAAAGAGCAATCTACAACACAGAGAGCAAGAATGAAAGCATAATACCAAAGCCCAAACATCAAAACAAAAAATCCAAAACCACAACAAAAAATTACTATCTATCTCTTTCAAAAAAACCACTTTTAGGAAATGGAATCGCGATCACACCGCCTTAAATAAAATGGAGATTTTCCCAAACTAAACCCTCAAAAGAAAATTTGAAGAACAAAGAAAATAGGAAATCAAAGCAGACATATACTTCTTAAATAAAATGGAGATTTTCCCGGACTAAACCCTCGAAAACAAATTTGAAGAACAAGGAAAATAGGAAATCAAACCAGACAAAGGGGGAATTAGTGAATTCTCTTGGTTTCCTAGGGTATGTGGTTGTTCTTGGGTTAGGATCCATGTTTTGTTTCCATTTTAGTTTGTCTCAGAGTATATGTTTGCTTTGATTTCCTATTTTCCTTGTTCTTCAAACTTGTTTTCGAGGGTTTAGTCCGCGAAAATCTCCATTCTATTTAAGAAGTATATTTTTTCTTTGAAATAATGTGTCAAGCATGTTATATCATATAATAAAAAACATTGACAATGATAATGAATATTTTCATGTTTTCATATAACATATCTGGAGTAAGATAACAACGTGATTGCTTTCTTTTGCTACAGTGCATTGAGCCTTATTGTTGAATGTGTCGAGCATTTCATTTTTCCGACTTCTAGTAATTTGGTTACTATTTAATGTAGTTCATCAACGTTTTTCGATAAGCACCATGCTGATTGGTAGCACCATGTTGATTAGTTTGCTTTGATATAAATAGCCACCCAGAAGGTGGTCCGGCCTTTTATAAAAATCCAACAATTCCAACTTCATAAGTCTATGTCAGATTGGTCTTGAATTAGTGAATTCTCTTGCTGATTGGTAGCACCATGTTGATTGGTTTGCTTTGAAATAAATAGATCCAACAATTCCAAATTCATAAGTCTATGTCAGATTGTTCTTGAATTAGTGAATTCTCTTGCTGATTGGTAGCACCATGTTGATTGGTTTGCTTTGAAATAAATAGCCACCTAGAAGGTGGCCCGACCTTTTATAAAAATTCAACAATTCCAACTTCATAAGTCTATTTCAGATTGTTCTTGAATTAGTGAATTCTCTTGGTTTCCTAGGGTTTGTGGTTGTTCTTGGGTTAGGATCCATGTTTTGTTTCCATTTTAGTTTGTCTCAGAGTATATATCTGCTTTGATTTCCTATTTTCCTTGTTCTTCAAATTTGTTTTCGAGGGTTTAGTCCGGGAAAATTTCCATTTTATTTAAGAAGTATATGTTTGCTTTGATTTCCTATTTTCCTTGTTCTTCAAATTTTTTTTCGAGGGTTTAGTTCGGGAAAATCTCCATTTTATTTAAGGTGGTGTGATCGTGATTCCATTGCCTAAAAGTGGTTTTTTTGAAAGAGATTGATAGTAATTTTTTGTTGTGGTTTTGGATTTTCTGTTTTGATGTTTGGGCTTTGGTCTTATGCTTTCGTTCTTGCTCTCTATGTTGTAGATTGCTCTTTTCCTTGAATCATGGCTCGTACGAAGCAGACAACACGGAAATCTACCGGACAAAAGACTCCAAGAAAGCAGCTTGCAACAAAGGTAACGGCTTTCCTATATTTCTTCCATTGCATCTTTGGTGGAGTTAATTGAGGCGTGCTAGGTTGGTTGCCAGTCCAAATATCTGCAGAGATCTTGGCCATTTCAAATTGATGTAGAATTGGAAGTTAGTTTTCTTGTACTGGAATATTATAAAGACCTTTCCTTTTATGGTTGTGGTACACAACTTGACAAGTGTAACAATAGAAAAGCAAGCTAATTGCATGGCCAGGTTTTTGATGGTAGTGATGGAACTGCCCCTGAATAAAATGGTTATATGGGGCTTCATATTTAGATTGTGATTTTTATTCTAATCTATTGATGATGAATCTGTATATTCACAAACAAAACCCAATAGATTCGTTGCTAATTTCTTGGAGCTAAGGGTTTCTATAACTAGATGATTGGTACCAGAAAGCCACCAAAGATGCGAGTTTGAATGGAGGATTTTGGGAAATCTCTAAACTGATTTTGTCTACTCATTTGCTACATGGCTGAGTTTGATCAGCTTTCCAGTCGGTGCTTATACCAATCCATTGAACTGATAAGAAGGCATTAGAGTGTTGGCATTAAATGGCTCATTGAACTATGAAACCTTGCTTGTGGATTGAGTTCGATTCCTTTTATTTTGGCCTCTATTATTTAGTTATTGTGAAAGAAGCACTGGTAAGGAATCAGTGCTTTAATTTATGCACTGATCTATGAATAGCCATTTCATGTTTTTGCTTGAAATTGCAATATCCATCTTTGTCTCAGCTTCTAATTTTAAGCTTTTGCAAGTGGGGTTAAAGTTGAGCAGTGAAGATGGTTGTATGTTAAGGCAACCACTAAAGTTAAATTTCTTGAGCCATGATTAAGCAATTGGAGCCATGTGCAAATCCCTGGGTGATTTTGACAGAAAAGTACGCGCTATCACGACAGCTTAACCAAATGAAAGTCCTCGTGTTCAGTTGTTTGCCCCTCAAGGGCCCCTTTAATTGCTCAAGTGGGTTGCTTCTTGTGTCTGATTCCTAGGCATTGTAATGTTTCTATCTGAGCTTTAGAAGGAAGCGATTTCAAAGAAAAAATGCAATTATTCTAGAACTTGGAACTCAGATAGTGAAGATTGCACACGAACAGAGTTGAATGGGGAGATGCTGGAAATTTTGGGTATTGTACAAACTTGATATGGTAACTCATAAGTCAAAACTGAAATATATATTACAGTTTTTGTATTCATTATGTATTCAAAACCAACTGTTTTTCAATTTTTAATTACACAATTTTTTTCATGTTTAACTTGCAACTAGATTGAGATGTTATGTTGTGCAAGGAAAGGAGACTTGGCATAAATGGCAGTTAATATTAGTTTTGAATGTGCTAGATTGTTGACATTGAAAATAATATTTCTTACACTTGGTGTGCATTTGGTCGTGATAATGTCCATCGATATTTTGTTCCAGTTTTTTGGTGGCTTGTAAGTTCAATGCATTATATCTTTATTTGTGATGTTTTTTCGAAATTTCCATTTTATCATTAAATTCATTCTATTCATTTGTTGAGGATTTGGTAAATTAATATCTAACATTAAGAAAAATAAGATTCACAAATCATTTTTGTGAGTAGCTGGAAAGGCATGACCCCTTTGAAAGTTGCAAGAGTAGGCACGTAGGCACAAGAAGAAGATCTAGAGCTGATGTTTGAGACATACAAGAAGAAGATCTAGAGTTGATGTTTGAGACGTTTTTGAAGCACTGAAGACAGATAATGAATTTGGCATGCTTGCAACATTTAAAGTTGACAAGTTTGGGGATTCTTTCCAATTCTTTGGATTAGAATGCCGACAACCATTTTCTAAGAATTTTCTATCCCCGGGCATGTTCTTGTTTAGTCCATAATTTATGTTTTAATTTCCTAAATATACAATGAAATATAAAACAAATAAGTAAGCCAAATCCCCTTCAATCAATGTTCTAAAAATGTGTGAGCATTGTGAGTCATCTCCCATGCTCCAGTGTTTATGTTATTGAAGAAACATAGAATGACTAAGTTTCGAACCAATTGTTTCAGTTACTAGACTTTACTATCCATTGAAATTCCTGCAATTACAGTCTTTTGACACAGAGGCTTCCCTTTTGTACGGGCCTGATCAAAGGCACTCTCCTTGGGTGTGACATGCTTGAGATTAAAATCTTGAATTGAGTCAACTTCTGCCTTGAACATGACAAAGCTTTCCACCCCCAAAGCTATGATATTTTTGTCCCTTTTCTTCACGAAGTGTTTTCCTGTTGTGAACACAACCTCTACATAACAAAAAACAATTTTCTACTTAGACCAAGAATGTAATTAAGTGTTTTTGAACATAAACTTTACCAGCTAAATGTAGTGTTAAAGACCACCACAACAAATGTCAAAGCAATTTGTAGTGGTAATTAAATATCTCTTGCTTGCGTTAATAGAGAACGATTTTCATGGGCGCATTTTTAAAGAACATATCATTAGCTTAGTGTTAATGCATTTAAAAGATCGTATTACAATTCTGTTTCAATTTCCTTTATGTTTTCTCTTAATCTACAATGCTATGTATTGATAAACACAATAAGACCTTTATCTCTGACAAAGTTTTTTCTAAATTAATAGATTACTAACATTTGTTATCTATAATTTTCACAACAAAATCTGTGAGCATTCAAGTTGTCTGTAAATTTCAGATATCAGCGAGAAGAAGCAAGAATTGAAGCTTTGGTAAATCTCAACACTTCCAAATCTGAAGCTGCAGCCAAAAATGTTAAGGTATAAGGAGTGTACCTATAAATATTGGCACACATTTAGGAATATTTCTATAATTCTGGTCATTTACAACATTTAGAAAAAGTGAATAGACATGTTGATATTTAGGTCATTGACCTAATGCACACATTATATGGATAATGGATTTCTGCACTTTATGCCTTATGGCGTTTCCTTTGCAACATCTGGTGCAAATGCTAGTTTTATTATCTTTTAACCTGAGAAGCGCATTTCCTACAGCCATCTACTTTCAAAAGAAGTGTATAAATTAAATTTAACATGTCAGGACAAATTTTAAATCAAAAATTCCAACCTATCTGTAATTTCATCAGATTTTGAATTAAAATTTGACTTTTAATTATTTGAATTTATCAAGTGTATAAATTAGATAGAGCATGAGTCAAATTTTAAAACACAAATTCCATCCATGTGAGTAACTTAATAAAAATTTGATTTTGAAGTATTTGACTTTAATAAAGATTAAATTAAAAATAGGGTGTATTTTTAATTTGTCAACTTGTCTTGACGATGAGTCACACTCGTTGGTTATTCTATGATGTGATTTATGCGGAAAAGACTTTTCTCATAAACTTAAAAATTAAAAATTAAAAATTAAAAATGGGTTTTAAATAGTAAAATCTAAAAGATATTTAAATTAAATGTATTATAAGTTTTTTGAAATTTTTAATAAAATTAAAATTAAAATCTAATAAGTTTATTAGGGGTAAAATAAATGATAATAGGGTGTATTTTTAAGGTATTTTGTGGTGAGGTCATTGGTTTGAAATTTTATGGTCATTTGTGATTCCCTGTAGGTTTTAACCTTATATAGAAATTATCTGCAAACCAATTCTCCAAACAAACAAAAAAGACAATGGCCACAACGTAAAATAAATATATATAGAGATTTTCCCCTAGATCCCAAAATCGAGACTACCAAATTGATTTTCAGTATAATATATATATATATATATATACTATATATATATAATATATATATATAAGCACCCCAATCCACTAACCTTGAATTAGAATAACTGCAGTTCCCTTGAGCGGATTTACACAAACCATGGTTAGGAAAAACATCATGCACAACCATTGTGAAAAAACCGTGCACAAACCATTGGTAGTATGACCACAATTTTTTGGTTCACCCCCAATCTGGGGTCTACCCAACTATTTTTTTTTTTTTTTTTTTTTTTAACCAGATTGTTGAACGGACTATCAGCCTAATCCAGGAGAGACCCGGGATCAAACCTCATATTTGGCCTAAAACACCAAGAGTATATCCAACCACCTGTAAGTCGGGTATACTACCCAACTATTATCAGGTCCACATAAAAAAAAACTTGGGGCACTACTCCAGACCTTGTGCATGGGGGCGATACAGGGATACAGGGGTGTTTCACCCCCTTGTGACCCCCCGCAATGCCTGCTGCAATGTGCAACTCCTGGGGCTAATGGCAAAAAAAATATAACACATACCCAACACCCCGGATCATTTTGACGACTTAGATGCCCTTAGGTAGATCAAACATGCTAGTGATCTTAAAACTCTCGATACCTAAGAAACCAAAACAAAGAAACAACAAAAATATAAATATAAATAATATAATATATGTTGTATTTCATTAATATTATGTTAATTCTATATTGTTCCTGGGTCTGTCGCAGAAAAACAACATTATACCCAACACCCGATTGATTTTTGATTTTAGGTGCCTTAGGTAGATCAAACGTGCTAGTGATCTTAAAGCTCTCGATACCTTAGAACACCAAACAAAGAAAAACAACAATCTTAAATATAAATCATATTCTATATGTGGTATTTCATTAATATTATTTAATTTCGTGATTATTTTTATTATCTTTATTTTACTTGGTATTTATTTAATTATTACATATTATTATTTAAGCTAATTACCCTGGAGGAGTTACCATGATAGTTTGGTGGGCAGATTTGACAATAGATTTTATATTTTGTCCTCCTCAGTCCAAATAAAAAATTCACAAGTGGAACTGCCACCCATAGAATTAGAAAAGTTTGTGTCTTTTAAAGATTTCTAAATTCTCATCTTATATTAAAAAAAGTTATAATCTCTTAAATTTTGAGATATTTTGATTTTCATTGATTTTTTAATTAATTGCCATAAATTAAGCTTATTGGTTTTGAAAAGTAACTCTATAAAAATATTAAAATAAAATTTATTTTTTATATTTAAATGTTTTAATTAGTTATAATTAAAAATTAATATATTATACAAATTTTATATATATATATTATTAATATATTTTGGACAAGTGGCACTTGTTGGGCATGGAATCCCCCTAAGGCATGTTTTGGGGCTCAAAGCCCAAGCTTTGACCGAATTTTGTTGTAAAGCTCCACGAATTGTGGGTGCGGGGCGCGAAAAGTATGATAGAGTCACAGGGTTGTTCGCCCTAATTTTGTAATGTAATGTCGGCCTACCCATGGTTCGCGAACCATGGGACTATATAAATAGAGCGAGGCTCTAAGTGTAAAAAGGAATAGGAGAGAAGAATAACAATTCTAAGTGATTGAGTTGCAAGTGTAAAGAGTTTCTTTGGGTCGTAGAGTAGGAGAAGGCTCTGCAGCTGAGTGCGCAGACCCCTACAACTGAGTGCACAAGGCAGAGTCAAGTCAGTAACTGACGAAAGAATTAATAAAGAGAAGTTTGATCATAATTTTGTGTATCCGTTCTTGGTTTAATGCATGTTTAGATAATTTGCAAATATACGGTTTACTTACTGTGCACACCTGTATGAATGGTTTATGTTGTTAAGTATAACTTAAAGCATGCAAGTAGGCTAAGATAATCAACTAACATTGGAATACCAATAAAGTATTAGGTAATCAGACAAAAGCACAGTGTTCAACCCCTAAGTAGGGTTGCACGAAGGCAGTATATCGGGTTGTGAGGTATGGGAAAATGCGCGAAGCGACTTGCGTATAGCGTCAAATCGTGAACCACTTGAACTCATCAGACATCTCCAGAGAGTGGAAACTTGGTTCTAGCACCCTCCCATACTACTTCGAGTGAGACCTCAATCTGCACTCCACAGACTGTTGCCAAAAGGTCCAGTAGTACTAGGATTTGTTTGGCTAAATTAACTCTGAACCTGGGTCAGGCTCCAATAAGCCAACAAATGGTTCCATTGCTGGGACCGGGATATGCATAAGAGATGTCTGTTGTCATATCACTAGAATCCGACAAAGAAAGGAATTGAATAATGGTTTGACAGAAAGATTCACGAGTTCGCGACACAGGAAAACAGGAATCCGCGAGTAACGAAGGAAGAGTGGTTAGATTGCTACTTATATACGGAAATCCATGAAAATTTCTTTGCATCCTTCCCCTCTGAGTTGTACGAGTGGATCACGAAGCTAGCAGACAATCAGGGAAGGTGTAGGCACGAAAAACCTATTGTGTGGACTCCAGAGTTGGTGCACAAACTAGAAGCATCAGAAGATAAGATCATGCACGCTGTGGATCACTAGCTCGATCGAATTATCAAGGGATTTATCATCGAGTTCGTGGTAGATACTTTACTCAGCAATAGCAAGGCAGAACGACATTTCCTCAAAGGACTACGAGGTAAGTACATGAAATCTTTGAACACTTGGATTAAGATGCTACAGTGTGAAAAGTGGGTTATGCGAATAAATTGATGTTTGGGACTATGCGGTGTGGGAGGATCTACAGAAACAAAGGTGGCACAGAAATAGAAACTAGCCCCTTGATTTCACCTCCACGAGAAAGTGAGGAAGATCTCATGAACGTTTCACCAAGAAGTGCAATCAGTTTGATAAGGCAACAAATTTCACACATACCACTCCCACCTACACCGTTGCCAATTTCACCATCTTCACCCTCATCTTCACCCACACCACCTCCACCACCACCACATGGCAAGCATGATAAAGTTGTCGGTGTTCAAAGGAGTAGGGAATGAAGACCCAGACCAGTTTTGGTTCGTGGTAAAGGTTGTATGGCAAGCGCAGGGAGTCACAGATGATAATATAAAGAAAGCAACACTAGTTAGCGCTTTAGAGGATCACACACTGACTTTTTACATTAAGCACTCCAATGAAATTTCAAATGCAGGGATCGCGGACATCCAAGTTGCGCTAAACAAGGAATTTAGCGGGCCAAAGTCAGAGACACAGTCGATTATCAGATTTAAGGAAATCGTGATGCTTCCAGGCGAGACCCTCTGGGAGATGGATCAAGGACTGAAGGGTATGACTCGTGAAGCCAACATGACCTTGATGGATGGGAAATATCGTGCATAGTTTGTAGCGTCGCTAACACCACATCTAAGGAACGCCTTGTCACAGCAGAAGCTATCCACTCAGGCCGAGGCCTTGGAGATCGCAATGAGACTGCACGAGACCCCAATATAGGACCCTAACCTTGGAGTTCAACAGATCCACGCGCAGTTGAAAAACTTGTGTCTTGAGAAGTAGAGTTTGAAACAAGACATGACAGCCCACCCAGAAGCGTGCAAGGAGGTATGGTGCATAAAGTGCAAGGGTCAGGGACATGACAAGGACCATTTTCCAGTACTCGCAAACTACTTGGCAGCAGGAGGACCAATTCCGTTTAGACTAGAGGCACAAGCGGGACCAAGCGCGCCACCTGCATTATCGTACGTGATTTGTCAAATAGGAGGGAAGCATGCTACAGATAATTGCCATCTATTACAGAAGTATACACAGAATTCCCAACAGTTTTTCTATAATTTATGCAGGTCAGTAGGTCACGATGAGCGTACCTGTAGAAGTTGTGAATTGATGATGGATCAGACTCCTAGCAATAGAGTTCAGACCGAAACGCGAGCCCTCAATCAAAATGTAGGGATGGCACGCACTGGATTTTAGGGGCGAAGACGAGGTCGAGGTGGAATGGGACCAGGAACAAGTCGCGATTATACAAATCCGACGAGAGCATCTTGTTTATATTGTACCCAGTTTAATCATGAGACGGAGGACTTCCCCATGCTGATAGTGAGGTTGCGCAATAAAGGAACTCTCCAACCTCCCCCGACTTAGAACCTGCAAATGACGAGGTCTGAGTCACGCGAGGAAGACCCGAATGTGAATATCGTGCTCCGAAGCGGCATTATAACGGGGGATGACAAAGGCAAGCAGCTCGAAAAGAGTGCCTGGGTTCACAAGGCTCCAACAAAGGAACCAGAATTTGATTTCAAGCGCGCTAAGGAGACATTCATGGAAGCTAAGAAGAGCTTCACGAAGGGCTCCACTTCAGGTAGTAAAGACAAACTGGAATCAGAATGGACCCATCCATGCTCACTACCTTTCTAGAGACATGCATGAAGTTTCTGCACGACAACAAGGTTGTGAAGGGGCTACAAGAACTCATAACTAGATGTGCTAGGACTGCGCCAGGAGAACCACGCGTAGTCTGGAAGCTCAGGAAGCACACAACACGAACAGGAAGAGAGATGAGATTGATCGTGTAGATCAGGGAATACGAAATGGATCAAGTGATTTTGGATCTAGGATCGGACTCAAACATCCTGACATGGGAGCACATGGGCAGGTCGGTGCTACAATGGTCTCCTATTCAATTGTGAATGGAAAACCAACAAAAGATCCTACCTATGGGAAGATTGTAGGGAATAACGATAGATATCGAAGGTGTGAGTGTGCTTGCAGATTTCAAAGTGATAGATATTGTTGATGACAGCAATCCCTATCCCACACTACTAGGAATATATTGGGCTACTGACAAGAATGGAGTGATAAATCTAAACAAGCGCAAGATGATTTTTGAGAAAAAGTCACTACGCGTAGTGGTACCTTTAGACCCTGTGAAAGGATTGCGCTACATAGAGCCAGTGCATGACTATGATAGCGATGATGATCTAGACTGTATTTACAAGATAACCGCGCAGGATCAGGACTAGGTGAATCCAACAATGGATGGCAGGGTTTTGTGGGAGCGTGAAAGCTCCTACACCTTAGATTCAAACGAGGAGATAGAACAATGGCATAACCAGTTACACGAGGCAACCACACTCAACTACAACATGATGATAAGGTCGTTGCACTACGTGGCATCAAATGCAAGAGATTTTCCTATGTATGACGGGTTGAGCGAGGTGGATGATTTCCTGAACAAATTTGAAAAAGAAGTGCCATAATAGCAGTGGTTCGATGCTCTGAAATGGGTACTACGTGCTACACCCGCAAGGATGATGTGCCTACAATTTGGGAAACCTCAGATGCAACTAACAAATAAATATTATGGACGAGATGATCCACGTTCACACCTCGCGAAATGGACCAAGGTCTACGGGGAAGAGCCACAACGTGAATGGGTGCACCTGTTCTGTCATACCCTGGATATCATACCCATAAATTGGTATACTGAGACAGAGCTTCGCCATGGCACGAGCAAATGGGATATCTTGCGTGAAGGATTCCTGTTAACCTTCACATTTTAGGATCATTAGTGGGATACTGTTGAGGATGCGCTACAAGTAGTAAAAGCAGTTATCTTCAAAATACCCCAGAAGCCAATGGAACTACTTCAGCCAGAATGGGCGACACAGCTGAATTGCGCGCTGGAGTGTTACAATTTAAATATTGAGGAGGATGATGAGGATCCACAAAAAATCAACATTCCAGAAACTAAAGGCTATTGCGAGGTTCAAGGACAATTGATTGAAGATCCTGACATCACTACGCTGCTAAAAACAAAGCAGGTAAACATTAGGATGAAGGTTGAACATAAGTATGCAATGCTCGGTGACTACTTGGATGTTGGCATGGCGGATAAGGGCGCTGAGCTGCTCCGCGAGTGCCAAGACTTATTCCCGACCAAGATTACGGACTTAAACGGGATAATTTGCAATTTAGGGATGATGAATATCACCCTAAAACCCGACGTGAAGCTGGTTAAGCAAACGCCTTACTGCTTGAATCCAAAGTACAAGGAAAAGGTTTGCATAAAACTAGAAAAAATGCTCGCATCCAGAATTATTGAGCCAGTGGAAGAATCTGATTGGGTGAGCCCTATGGTAGTGCGGGAGAAAAAGCATAAGGGCAAGATAAGAATATGCGTGGACCTCAGGAAGTTAAATGATGCCTGTGTACACAACCCATTCCCGACCCCATTCACATATGAAGTATTAGAAAATGTCGGTGGGAAAGAATCATATTCCTTCACCAATGAGTTCTGAGGGTACCACCATATCAAAATCACGCTGGAAGACAGGAGCAAGACCACCTTCTCCCCTAAATGGGGCTGCTTCAATACATCGTCATGCCGTTTGGGTTAAAGAACGCGCGAACCATCTTTTCACGCATAGTTGTTGCCGCCTTCAAAGAATATATCCACAAATTCCTAGAGGTCTATCTGGATGATTGGACTATCTTTGGATTGGTTAAGCACCACGTAGCAAGCTTATTCTTGATGTTGGATACTTGCCGACGACACCAGATTGTGTTGAACCTTAAGAAGTGTGTGTTTCTTGTTCCCTTTGGGAACCTACTGGGAAATGTGGTCTACAAACAGGGACTAATGGTAGACCCCGCGAAGATTACAGTAATTCTGAATTTGGAAGCACCGCGAAGTGTTAAACAGTTGCGCACTACTTTGGGACACACAGGGTACTAAAGGAAGTTCATCAAAAGCTATGCCCAAATCATCACACCAATGGAGAAAATATTGAAAAAGGATGTCACATTCTACTGGAATGATGATTGCATGAAGAGACTGGATGTCCTAAAGGGGAAATTGGCCTCTGCTCCAATCATGATCTTCCCAAAATGGGACGTGGAGTTTCATGTCCAGGTTGATGTGTCGTGTATCGCGCTGGGAGTAGTGCTCACACAAGAGGGCGGAGAGGCCTTGGATCACCCTATTGCATTTGCAAGTCATAGATTGTCCAAATCCGAAAAGAACTATTCCACAACCGAGCACGAGGGACTAGCAATGGTGTATGCGCTCCAAAAATACTGGCACTATTTGTTAGGATGAAATTTCAAGATGTATACAGACCATTCCGCGCTAAAGTACTTGGTCAATAAGCTTGTGTTGGGGGGGCACATCTGTAGGTGGCTCTTATTGTTCCAAGAATATGACTTTGAGGTCGTGATAAAACCTGGATGCCTGAACGCAGGACCGGATCACTTGTCGCGTATTGAGATGGGCGAGGAACCTACTAGTTTGGAGGAAGGATTACCTGACACATAGCGCCTTGCTGTGCGCTTCGCGTATGGACACTTTGAAGATATAATCCACTTTTTGACAACAAGGACTGCGTTGAAGGAATACTCCGTTCAACAGAAGAAGGAATTGGTGGTGCACGCGGCAGATTTTTCTGTCATCACGGGCCACCTATACAAAATGGGAAATGATCAGATACTGTGAAGGTATGTATCTGAATTTGAATGAAGTCAGATCCTCACGGAAGCACATGGGGGCGCTACAGGAGGACACTATATAGGACGAGCAACTGCACAAAAGATTATCTGCACAGAGTTGTGATGCCAACCCTTCTTCAGGATTCAAAAGCACACTATAAGGCCTGCGATATATGTCAAAGGACCGGTAAACCATATCGAAGGGACGAAATGCCTTTGAATCCACAAATGATGTTGCAGCCCTTCGAGAAGTGGGAAATCAAGTTTGTGGGACCTATCAAACCTCAGGGAAAAACGGGCGTGCGCTACATCATCACTGCGACGGAGTACCTAACACGCTGGGCGGAAGCGCAACCGGTCAAAGGCTGCATGGCCACTACAGCTGCAAAGTTTTTGTTTGAAAACGTGTTGACCTGATTTAGCTGTCCAAAAATATTAATGAGTGATCGCGGTACACATTTCTTGAATGAAACCATCAATGCACTCACAGAAGAGTTCCAGGTGTATCATCAAAAACGCACACCGTATCACCCCCAAGCTAATGAGATAGTAGAAGCATTCAACAAAATACTGGAGACTGCGCTAACCAAAGTGTCCAACGTGCAGTGAAGCAATTGGGACCTACACGTACCTACATTACTATGGGTTTATAGGACAACGTACAAGAAATTGACGGGACAAACACCTTTCCGGTTAGTTTATGGTGTGGAAGTTGTCATGCCGATGGAGTATATTGTACCTAGTCTGCGCATAGCAGTGCTCATAAGTATGACGGACCGCGAAGCTCTAGAAGAAAGGCTCATGCAATTGGAAGAACTTGAGGAGGAATGGTTTCTAGATGGGTTTCATCAGCAGGTACAAAAGAAGCATGAAAAATTCCTAGCACGATCACCATATTAAGTTGCACACCTTCAAGGTAAATGATTTAGTATTGTTGTATGACAGTAAGTTTGAAAAATTCTCAGGAAAGTTCAGAATGCATTGGCTGGGACCATACATGGTTAAAGAGGTCACAGACGAAGGCATAGTATAGCTAGTCAAACTAAATGGAGAGCCTTTCCCAGGAAAAGTAAATGGCAGCCGCTTGAAGCCCTACATGGGTGGCCCGACTATCTGACTAACTGGCAGAAGCACAGTCTTCGTGCTCCAAGGATATGAACAAAGGCACAAGACTATAAAAAAATGCAAGGGATACTAGCATAGATTCAGAGAATCAGTTTGAACACAGAGGTCTCAGAATAGTGCATGCAGCACATCCAGCAAGCAGCAGCTCAGTGCACTACTAACCTCTGCACAGTTCGAGAACATTTGGGCGGACTCCACACAAAGATCGTTGCACCGACAGAGTGACTCAAGGGTGAGTCACGATGTTTGTGTTGGGGGTCTATTGGGCATAGAATCCCCCCAAGGCATGTTTTGGGGCTCAAAGCCCAAGCTTTGACTGAATTTTGTTGTAAAGCTCCGTGAATTGTGAGCGCGGGGCGCAAAAAGTATGATAGAGTCACAGGGTTGTCTACCCTAGTTTTGTAATGTAATGTCGGCCTACCCATGGTCCGTGGACCATGGGACTGTATGAATGGAGCGAGGCTGTAAGTGTAAAAAGGAATAGGAGAGAAGAATAAAAAATCTAAGTGATTGAGTCGCAAGTGTAAAGAGTGTCTCTGGGTCTTAGAATAGGAGAAGGCTCTGCAGCTAAGTGCACAGAGGCCTAGTAGTCCGCAGTTGAGTGTGCAGAACCCTGCAACTGAGTGTGCAGGGTGGAGTTGAGTCTATAACTGAGGAAATAATTAATAAAGAGAATTTTTATCAAAAATTTGTGTATATGTTCTTGGTTTAATGCACGTTTCAGATAATTTGCAAATATACAGTTTATTTACTGCACGCACCTGTCTGAATGGTTTATGTTGATAAGTATAACTTAAAACATGCAAGTAGGTTAAGATAATCAACTAACATTGGAATACCAGTAAATTCTTGGGTAATAACATAGAATTACAGTGCTCAACCCCTGAGTAGGGTTGCACGAAGGCAGTATATCGGGCTGCGAGGTACAAGAAAGTGCACGAAGCAACTTGCGCGCAGGGTCAAATCGCAGAACACTTGAACTTATCAGACATATCCAAGGTGCAGAAACCTAGTTCTAGCACCCTCCCATACTACTTTAGGTGAGACCTCAGTCTGC
>APFE031460825.1:19880-59142 GCA_000404065.3 Pinus taeda
CTTATCACCAAGTTCGCGGTAGATACTTCAATCAATTATATGGAGGCCGAATGACGTTTCGTCAAAGGACCGCGAGGTAAGAACGTTAAATATTTGAACACTTGGATTAAGATGCTACCATGTTAAAAGTGGGTTATGCGAATATATTAATGTTTGGGGCCTCAAGAAGTGGGAGGATCTACAGAAATGAAGGTGGCGAAGAAATAGAAACTAGCCCCTTGATTTCACCTCCGTGAGAAAGCAAGGAAGAGCTCGTGAAGGTTTCACTAAGAAGTGCGATTAGTTTGATAAGGCAGTTAATTCCATGCATACCAATCCCACCTACACCATCACTAGTTTCACCATCTTCGCCCCCGTCTTCGCCCACACCACCTCCACCACCACCACAATTCAATATGGCAAGCACGATAAAGTTGTCAGTGTTCAAAGGATTATGGAATGAAGACTCGAACCAAATCTGGTTCATGGTAAGGGCTGTATGGGAAGCGTAGGGAGTCACAAATGATAATATAAAGAAAGCAATGCTAGTCAGCGCTTTGCAGGATCGCGCACTGACTTGGTACATTAAGCACTCCAATGACAATCTGAATGTAGGGATCGCGGAAATCCAAGCTATGCCAAACAAGGAATTTAGCAGGCCAAAGTCAGAGACAAACTCAATCATTGAATTTAATGAAATCGTGATGCTTCCAGGTGAGACCCCCTAGGAACTGGATCAGAGACTGAATGGTATGATTCGTGAAGCCAACATGACCTTGACGAATGGGCAACACCATGCATGGTTTGTAGCGTCACTAACACCGCATCTAAGGAAAGTGATGTCACAGCACAATCTATCCACTTAGGCCAAGGCCTTGGAGATCGCAATGAGACCACACGAGACCCCGATACAGGATCCTAACCTGGGAGTTCAACAGATCCACGCGCAATTGAAAAACTTGTGTCTTAAGATGCAGAGTTTGAAACAAGATAGGATAGCCTCCCCAGAAGCACGCGAGGAGGTATGGTGCGTAAAGTGCAAGGGCCAAGGACATGACAAGGACCATTGTGCAGTATTCGCGGACTACCTGGCAGTAGGAGGACCAATGCTATTGAGACCAGAGGCACAAGCGGGACCATGCGCAGTGCCTGCATTATGGTGCACGATTTTTCAGATAGGAGGGAAGCATGCTACAGATAATTTCCATCTATTACAGAAGTATACACAAAATTCCTAGCAGTTGTTCTGTAATTTCTGCAGGTCAGTAGGCCACAATGAGCATACCTATAGAATTTATGAATTGATGATGGATCAGACTCCTACCTACAGAGTTCAAACCAAAATGCAAGCCCTCGATCAAAAATGTAGGGATGGCGCGCACTGGATTTCAAGGGCGCGGACAAGGTTGAGGTGGAATGGGACCAGGAAGAGGTCACGACCCACTGATTTGTTCCAATTTCAGAGTTTGAGAGAATTATGCCCACGATTGTACAAATCCAACGAGAGCATTATTTTATATTGTACCTAAATTGATCATGAGATGGAGGACTGCCCCATGTTGATAGCAAGGTTGTGTGATATAAGAACACTCTAACCTCCCCCAACTCAAAACCTACAAATGATGAGGTTTGAGACGCCTGAGGAAGACTCGAATGTGAATATCGTGCTCCAAAGCTACATTATGACACGGGATGATAAAGGAAAGCAGCCAGAAGAGAGTGCCTCAGTTCACAAGGCTCCAACAAAGGAACCAGAATTTGATTTGGAGTGCACTAAGGAGACATTCATGGAAGTTAAGAAGAGCTTTGCGGAGGCCTCCACTTCAGGTAGTAAAGATAAACTGGAACCAGAAATGGACCCATCAATGCTCACTACATTTCTGGAGACATGCATGAAGCTATTACGTGACAGCGAGGCTGTGAAGGGGCTACAAGAACTCATAACTAAATGTGTTGGGACTGCGCCAGGAGAACCGCGCGTAGTCCGGAAGCTTGAAAAGCACACAACACGAACATGAAGAGGGATGAGATTGACCACGCAGATCGGGGAATATGAAATGGATCAAGTGATTTTGGATCAAGGATCAGATGCGAACATCTAGCCAAAGTAGACATGGGAGCGCATGGGCAGGCCGGCGCTGTAATGGTATCCTATTCAATTGCGAATGGCGAACCATCAAAAGATCCTACCTATGGGAAGATTGCAAGGAATAAGGTGCAAGCGTGCTTGCAGATTTTGAAATGATAGAGATTGTTGATGATAGCAATCCCTATCCCACACTACTGGGAATAGATTGGGCCATTGACATGAATGGAGTGGTAAATATAAAGAACCACAAGATGATTTTCGAGAAAAAGTCACTACACGTAGTGGTACCTTTAGACCCTGCGGAAGAATCGCGCTACACAGAGCTAGTGCGCGACTACGATAGCGATTATGATCTAGACTATATTTACAAGATAACTGCACAGGAGCAAGACTGGGTGAATCCAACAGCAGATGGTAGGGTTTCATGGGAGCGTGAAAGCTCCTGCACCTCAGATTCGGACGAGGAGATAGAACGATGGCAAAACCAGTTACACGAGGTAACCACGCTCAACTACAACATGATGAACAGGTCGCTGTGCTACGTGGAAATAGAGGTAAGAGACATGCCTATATATGATGGGTTGAGCGAGGTGGATGATTTCCTTAACAAATTTGAAAAATAAGTACTAGAATAGCAGCGGTTCGATGCTATGAAATGGATACCGCGCGCTATGCCTACAAGGTGGTGGGGTACGCACCAACAGAATTTTGAGGACTATCGTGTATGTAGAACGATGATGCGCCTATGATTTCGGAAACCTCATATGTGGCTAATAGATAAATATGAAGAACGAGATGATCCACGTGCACACCTCACAACATGGACCAAGGTCTATGGGGAAGAGCCACAACCTGAGGGGGTGCACCTATTCTGTCATACCCTAGATATAAACCCATGAATTGGTATACTAACACAGAGATCCACCATGGCATGAGCAAATGAGATATATTACGTGAAGGATTCCTGTTAACCTTCACATTTAAGGATCATTAGTGGGATGCTATTGAGGATGCACTACAAGCAGTAAAAATAGCTATCTTCAAAAATACCCCAGGAGCTAATGGAAGTGCTTCAGCCGGAATGGGCGATTGAACTAAGCTGCGCACTAGAGTGTTACAATGTAAATATTGAGCAGGATGATGAGGATCCACGAAAAATTAACATTCCAGAAACTGAAGGCTATCGCAAGATTCAAGGACCATTGATTGAAGATCCTGACATCACTGCGCCACTAAAAAAGAAGCAGGTAAACATTGGGACGGAAGCTGAACCGAAGTATGCATCGCTTAGTGAATATTGGGATGATTCCACGGTGGATAAGGTCACTTAGCTGCTCCGCAAGTACCAAGACTTATTCCCGGCCATGATTACAAACTTAAAGGGGATTGTTGGCAATTTAGGGATGATGAAGATCACCTTAAAACCCGACATGAAGCCGGTTAAGTAGAGGCCTTACCATTTAAATCCAAAGTACAAGGAAAAGGTCCGCGTAGAACTAGACAAAATGCTTGCAGCTGGAATTATTGAGTCGGTGGAAGAATCCGACTAGGTGATCCCTATGGTAGTGCAGAAGAAAAAGTAGAAGGGCGATATAAGAATATGTGTGGACCTCAGGAAGTTAAATGAAGTCTATGTACACGACCCATTCCTGACCCCGTTCACAGATGAAGTATTAGAAAATGTTAGCAGGCAAGAAGCATATACTTTCATCGATGGGTTCTTAGGGCACCACCAGATCAAAATCGTGCCGGAAGACAGGAGAAAGACCACCTTCGCCACTGAATGTGGCTACTTTCAATACACCATCATGACGTTTGGGCTAAAGAACGCGCTAGCCATCTTTTCTCACATAGTTGTTGCCGCCTTCAAAGAATATATCCACAAATTCCTAGAGGTCTATCTGGATGATTAGACTGTCTTTGGATTGGTTAAGCACCACGTAGCAAGCTTACGCTTGATGTTTGATACTTGCCAATGACACCAGATTGCGATGAACCTTAAGAAGTGTACGTTCCTCATTCCCTTTGGGAACCTACTAGGAAATTTCGTCTACAAATAGGGACTAATGGTAGACCCCACAAAGATTGCAGTAATTCTGAATTTAGAAGCACTTCGAGGTTTTAAATAGTTGCACGCTACCTTGGGACACACAGGGTACTATAGGAAGTTCATCAAAGTCTATGCCTAGATCACTGCACCAATGGATAAAATATTGAGAAAATATGTCACATTTTGCTGGAATGATGATTGCATGAAGAGCCTGGATGTCCTAAAGGAGAAATTGGCCTCCACTCCAATCCTGGTCTTCCCAAAATGGGACATGGAGTTTCATGTCCATGTTGATGCATCGTGTATCGTGCTAGGAGCAGTGGTCACACAAGAGGGTGGAGAGGGATTGGATCACCCTATCACATTTGCAAGTCGTATATTATCCAAAGCTGAAAAGAACTATTCCACAACCGAGCACGAGGGACTGGCAATGGTGTACATGCTCCAAAAATATAGGCACTATTTGCTAGGAGGACATTTCAAGATGTATACATACCATTCCATGCTAAAGTACTTGGTTAATAAGCCTGTGTTTGGGAGGTGCATCTATAGGTGGCTCTTATTATTCATAGAATATGACTTTGAGGTCATGGTAAAATGGATACCTGAACGCAGGACTGGATCACTTATCGCGTATTGAGACAGGCAAGGAACCTACTAGTTTGAAGGAAGGATTACCTAACACATAGCTCTTTGTTGTGTACATCGTGGAAGGAAACTTTGAAGATATAATCCACTTTCTGACAATAGGGGCTGCGCCGAAGGAATACTCCGTTCAACAGAAGAAGGAATTGGTGGTGCTTGTGGCAAATTTTTCTATCACCGTGGGCTGCCTATACAAAATGGGAAATGATGAGATACTGTGAAGGTATGTACCTGAATTTGAACAAATTCAGATCCTTATGGAAGCACATGGGGACACTACAGGAGGACACTATGCAAGATGAGCGACCACACAAAATATACTCCACACAGGGTGGTGGTGGCCAACCCTTCATCAGGATTCAAAAGTACACTGTAAGGCCTACGATATATGTCAAAGGACCGACAAACCATCTTGAAGGGACAAAATGCCTTTGAATCCACAAATGACGTTGCAACCCTTTGAAAATTTGGCAATTAACTTTGTGGGACCTATCAAACCTCAGGGAAAAATGGGCGCATGCTACATCATCACCACAATGGAGTACCTGACACGCTGGGCGGAAGCGCAACTGGTCAAAGACTGCACGGCCGCTACAACTGCGAAGTTTTTTTTTGAAAACGTGTTGACCCGATTTGGTTGTCCAAAAATCTTAATGAGTGATCACAGTACACATTTCCTGAACGAAACCATCAGTGCGCTGATGAAAGAGTTCTAGTTCTATCATTAGAAAAGCACACTATATCACCCACAAGACAATGGGACAATAGACGCATTTAACAAAATACTGGAGACTCCGCTAACCAAAGTGTGCAACGCATAACGAAGCGATTGGGACCTGCTTGTACATGCAGTACTATGGGCTTATAGGACAACGTGCAAGAATTCGATGGGACAAACACCTTTCTGGTTAGTTTATGGTGTGGAAGATGTCATGCCGATGGAGTATATTGTACCTAGTCTACGCATAACAGCGCTCACAGGTATGACAGACCACGAAGCTCTAGAAGAAAGGCTCGTGCAATTGGAAGAACTTGAGGAGGAACAATTCCTGGTTGGGTTTCATCAGGAGGTACAAAAGCAGTGTGAAAAAGCCTGGCACGATCACCATATTAAGTTGTGCACCTTCAAGGTAAATGATTTAGTATTGTTGTATGACAGTAAGTTTGAAAATTCCCAGGAAATTTTAGAATGCATTGACTAGGACCATATGTGGTTAAAGAGGTCACAAATGGAGGCGCAGTATAGCTAGTCAAACTAAATGGAGAGCCTTTCCCAGGCAAAGTAGATGGCAGCCGCTTGAAGCCCTACACGGGTGGCCAGGCTATCTGACTAAAGAACGAAAGCACAGTCTTCATGCTCCAAGGATCTAGACAAAGGAATGGGACTATAAACAAATGCAAGGGATACCAGCACAGATGCAGAGAAACAATTCGGACATAGAGGTCTCAGAACAATGCATGTAGCAGATCCAGCAAGCAACAGCTCAGTGCATCACTGACCTCCGCGCAGTTCGAGAACAGTTGGAGGGACTCCGTGCAAAGATTGTCGCATTGATGGAGTGACTCAAGGGCGAGTCACGATATTTGTATTAGGGGCCTGTTGGGCATGGAATCCCCCCAAGGCATGTTTTGGGGCTCAAAGCCCAAGCTTTGACCGAATTTTGTTGTAAAGCTCCGCGAATTGCGATCGTGGGGCACAAAAGGTATGATAGAGTCATAGAGTTGTCCACCCTAGTTTTGTAATGTAATGTCAGCCTACCCATGGTCTATGGACCATGGGACTGTATAAGTAGAGCGAGGCTCTAAGTGTAAAAAGGAATAGGAGAGAAGAATAACAAGTCTAAGTGATTGAGTCGTAAGTGTAAAGAGTGTCTTTGGGTCATAGAGTAGGGGAAGGCTCTATAGCTGAGTGCGCAGAGGCCTAGTAGTCTGCAGCTAAGTGCGAAAGGTGGAGGCGAGTCTGTAATCGAGGAAATAATTAAGAAAGAGAAGTTTTATCATAATTCTATGTATTTGTTCTTGGATTAATGCATGTTTGAGATAATTTGCAAATATACAGTTTATTTACTACGCGCGCCTTTATGAATGGTTTATGTTGTTAAGTATAACTTAAAGCATGCAAGTAGGCTAAGATAATCAACTAACATTGGAATACCAGTAAATTATTGGGTAATAACACCAAAGCACAGCGTTCAGCCCCTGAGTAGGGCTACACAAAGGCAATATATTGGGCTACGATTTACGGGAAAGTGTGCGAAGCAACTTGCGCGCAGGTCAAACCGCAGACCACTTGAACTCATCAAACATCTCCAAGGTGCAGAAACCTGGTTCTAGCACCCTCCCATACTACTTCGAGTGAGACCTAAATCTACACTCCGCGGACTATTGTTGAAAGAGCTAGTAGTACCAAGATTTGTTTCGTTAAATTAACTCTAAACCTGGGTCAGGCCCCAATAAGCCAAAAACACTACACATGCAATTCACGATGTTTTAAAGTTTTCTAAATCCCTTCCTAAATGGTAAAAGAAAGATTTTAATCTCTAAATCTTGAGATATTTTGATTTTTCATTAGTCTCTAAGTTAATTTATTACAATATTAAGTTTTATTGGGTTTTGAAAAATAAATCTATAAAAATATTAGATATATATATTTTTTTATATTTAACTTGTTTTAAGTCAATTTATAGTTTAAAAAAATTAATATTTATTATACAAAATTTTAATATATATTATTAGTATATAAGTATTTTTATTCTTTTAGTATGATTATACTATATTATGATATCCTAAAAGAGGGAAGAGAAAGATTAAGCAAGAGTGAAGAACTACGCAAAGATGTGATGGAGCTTTAGCTAGAGTGTAAGGAAATATTTAATTCTTGTAGATTAATCATATAGTAATGTAGATTTTGTGCTCCCTTCTTTTAACCAATATGATGGATTGGAAGTCTCTGTAATCTATCAAAGCTTAAATTAGCCAAATCAATATCATTAGTGTTTCTTTTACCCTAAAATGGAAAATTATGGGGACTTGGACATTGAAGGATTGATAGTTTTATTCGCAAGCCCAAGCCTAAGCCCGAGATTGGTGTGCTTGGGATTTCACAGGCACAACCTAGAAATTGGTTGGTAAATTCAAGATTGTCTACTTTAGAAGATAACTCCTATTTCAAAAGAAACCCGTTTCACTTAAATTTATTTTTTTCTTCTAAAAGAACTTTTATATCATTGTTCTCATATTTACAAAACTTAGAACTTAGAAGTTAAAAACTAGCACATAAATGAATTTAATGAGAATATGATTAACCAAATTAGATTGTTTTTCCTTGAAGAGTGTCTCTCTTTCCACCTCTGGAAGAGCATCACTCTACTCGAGTTCCACCTCCTCTTGTCATTCCCATTCCTCTTGCTCTGACACTAGATTGTACTCAAGGAACTGGCAATGACGTCTTTCCTGAATACCAAAAATGCCTTCTTCAATCCTAATAGTAACCTAGCTATTCTCATCAGTTGTTAAAATCTAAGAGGTGAAGTCCTCTTTAGAGATTTGTATGCCCCTTTCTAAGTGGCTTTAGGTACCTATCATCTACATATTTTTATAAATAAGCAACTTTGTTGCAGTCATAAAAATTATTAATAATGCTTGCATTGGAGTGAGTACAAGATAATGTTCCCAAATCTTCTACTCCTTCTGTGTAGCTTTGCACCTTTAGAGGCAATTGCTAGTTTAATTTATTATTATCATTTTCCTCATGATATAGCTTTTATTTTTCCTTTATTTACTTCTTTTATTTTATTATACATTTAAATAATATATATAATATATATATATATATATATATTATATATATATAGATATAGATATATATTATATATATATATATTCTTATTTCTATTTCTATTTCTATTTTATATATATTTTTATTTTTCTTAAATTAATTAATTGTTTCACTATTTTTTTGTGGTTTTCTAATTATTAATTATATTACTTATTATTCATTTTAGATATATACCTTCCCTAAAAATTCTTCCTTATTTAAAGTACTATATAATATCTTATTATCTATCTTTTAAAAAAATTATTTCTAATAATATATTTCATTTTTTTATATTCACATATTTATTTTATATCAAAATTATTTCTAATAATGTTTCCTATTTTTTATAGTCTCATATATATATGCTTATATACATTGAAGTTGATTTTGGAACATTTAAATAAATTATTATTTTAGTATTTTTTGAGTAATTGATGTTGAATTTATAATGTTTCCTATTTTTTATAGTCTCATATATATATGCTTATATACATTGAAGTTGATTTTGGAACATTTAAATAAATTATTATTTTAGTATTTTTTGAGTAATTGATGTTGAATTTATAATGTTTCTAAGGTTTTAGTGTTTTTCTATTGAATTTTCTAAAGCATCTCCTTATTATTATACCTACAAGTATGGTGTAACACTCCACGTTATATGAAAAATTAACGTATTACACTGTTTTAATTTTACTTTTGATTTGGTCATCATATGTTTGATAAGAACATTAGAGAACTGTGGTTGAGTTGGCCAAAACAATTTATAAATAATGCAGAATAAGAATTAAAGTATTTTCAACTTAAAACAATTGTTAAACTTCGTGAGATAGTTAAGGTGGTTACTCACATGTTTCCTCAAAAGGAGAATTCAAGGAAGGCCTAGAGGGCTGGAGAATTTGAGAGAGGAAAGTAATAAATTTGGTTAAAAAGTAGAATGTTGCCACCAGAAACTCCTTGAGTTGGGTGAGATAAACCAGTGGGAGATCTGGAAAGAATCTATAAGGGCATGTGACTTGAGGATGGACTGTTAGACATGATGCTTCAAGATACCCAAGTTGGATATAGATTCCATAATTACTATCTGGAGGGGAAGAGCTTGGGGGAGGGTCTGGACATCATTGCCAGACTCGCATTTGGGTTGTGAGATCTTCCTAAAGAAAATCTACTGACAGCAAGACTATAAACAGATAAGTGCTTAAATTTTTCTTATGTCTCATTTGTTATTAAGGACTGGCAATTTCTAGTATTGTTAGGTTACTTTAATCAAATGAAAAGGAAATTATGAAAATTGATGTTTAAATCCATTATGCATATGGACATAAGATTTTTCTTGATCGAGATAAAAAATTGCTAAATCTATGTTCTTGAGGAAGAACCTATTATAACCATCAATTATTATACTATGTATGCACTGGTTAATAATTACGCATTTAACTAAAAGTTGTGGGTAAAGCCCAAAAAATTCCAGCATAGCAAAAAAAAAAAAAAAAAAAAAAACTTATATAATCCGAAAGAACAACAAAGAATCTCAGTCTAGTGAACCTAGACTTTAGAAGTTAAAATGTAGTCCTAATTATATTCAATGACTTTGCCTAAATACAACTGAAAACTGACAAATTTTAGAAGCACAAATAGTAAATAGAAGAAAGTTAGATTCAACACCTACAACTTAGAATTTATTTAAGCACTACTACAGAGACCTTATTTATTTCGATAGTGTCAAAAACAACCATTCCACTCGATTAAAATCGCAGTACAAGAGAATTTTAATGATTTCATTGTAAGTAGTGTAAGTGAATAAGCAGAAATTGGCCTTGTAACAACTAACCACTGTGTTGAGACCCGGAGGTCATCAAAATAGGGTCCGAAATGAAAACGAAACCAAACATTCATAACCTGAGTTGTACAGATGAATCTTAAGCTATAAAAATAGGCAATGAATACCGTTTACAAAAGCTAATCACTTATTTTTACAAAATCTCAGGCCAAGAGCCTTAAAACTAAATATGGAAACGAGAAATGTTCACAACTTAACACCCGGTGAGTAAATCGAGCGGACAGGAGGATTAACCCTCGACTCTTCCACTTAACATAAAACCCAGTAAACCAGGAGTAGGATGGCCCAATAAGCAAGGGGAAAACATAGTGACTAATGTGTTCCAACCTGCATGAAAGACTATAAGCCACCAAAGAAAAACCCTGAGCGGCGACATCACGAGGAGTCGTTCTAGCGCTGGCCAGCACCTATAAAAGAAAAAAAAAAACAAGAAGACATTAGAAGTGAAGACATCATTGAAACTGTTCAAGACCAGTTGGAAACTTCAATAAGGGTAGATTAAATGCCAGTGTTATCTATGCTAAAGCTCCAGCTGAACCCAAGAAGCCAAAGGTGAATGACCTAGTTCCTTTGTGCCAAGGACCAAGGAACATGAATGTCTGTAAACAAGTGTAATGACCTTCAGGAGGCCCATCAAGGGTTTGTAGAGCTGAGACAACATGCATCAGTTGTAGAGTTGTTTCCTGGGCTGAAATGAGGAAGGAATGAAGTCCGAAAACATCGAACCTAGAGTTAGTTACCCAAATTTTCCCTAGATGAATGTCGATCATCCGATCTTGCCCTAAGATCTCTGTCGCTAGATCTTCACCAAGTGGTAGGGTGGATTGGCAACTTGCTGGATGCAGACCTCGTGCAACGGAATACATCCAATCTATCAGTACACCATCATAAAGAAGGAAAACCCATGTGCATAATATATGACATGATTATGTAATCAAATTTATACCTATTGATTCGAATTAATCAAAGGCATATAACATTAAATAAAAAACTAATGAAATGGACTATAATCATATCCACTGATAGATGTATAAATTATGTGAATTAAACACTTGTACGATGCATAAAATCTATGTATATGAGTATTGATGTATGTATTAATTTATTTATTTTATATATATAATGCTATTAAGGTTAGAGTGTTACAAATGGTATCATATCCCGATTTACAACACTGAGGCTTCTGGGATATATACAAATACAATATACATTTAAAAAAAAACTAAGTGGAAATGAGTGTGAATGATTGAACACTAAGATAAAGACAAAGAGAGAGAAGAAGGATAGAGAGCCACAAGAATAGAATGCATAGAGGTTCCAGACCATTGAACCAGTCAAGTGCGACATATGTAGGGGCCAACTCAGATATGTGGATACAGTTGGGAGAATAATCTCGTCAGGCCAATGCAGCCCTATTCAAAACCGTTCAAAAGTTACGTGTTGAGATGACTAACTTAAGGATGGATAATGAGAGATTACGACAAGAATAAGAGAGAATTCTGAAAAGATTGTCTCATCGACAAAATCTACATGGGCCAGACCCCTGTGCTAGTAATGGAGAGAAAACTATGACTGTCCATCAAGGCGAAGATAATGATGAGTCAAAGGAAAGACATAAGGATGATGAAGGATGCTCTGATAATGTTTCTAATAAAAAGTAAATAAAATAAAATTAAAATTAAAAATAAATAAAATAATAAAAATTAAAAATTAAAAAATTAAAAAAAAAAAATTGAATTAAAGGGGAATTTAGAAAGATAAAACCCCAAACTTTTGAAGGTGAATTAGAGGAAGCGGCAGAAGCATGGTTAATATATATGAATAAATATTTCCATATCTATGACTATAATGATAAATTAAAGGCGTAGCTAGCAGTTTATCAACTAAGAAGTAAGGCCACATTGTGGTGGGAACAAATAAAAACTGTAAGGAAGAAAATTGACGAAGAGAGGGTCTCATGGAAAGAATTTCAGAAGCATTTCAAAGATAAATATTTGATGGAATGTTGTGTTGATGAAAAAGTGAAGGAATTCCATGATTTAAGGCTGGGAGCCTTAACCATGGATGAATATGTGAAACAATTTACCTCTTTACTACGATATGTATCATGTATGCAGGAAGAAAAAGCCAAGATTCAACGTTTTATCAGTACTCTACCTAATTTCATGAAGGAGAAGCTGGAATTTGATTCTCCAAAAATGATGGATGACGTTGTGCAAAAAGCCTGCATTTGTTACCAGCAAATGAAACAGAAAATTGAGGGTTCAAAAGGAGGTTTGAACCGGATGGGAAGAAATTTTCCCCCAAATAGATAGACAGAAATTGCCAGCAGAAGGAATTTACAGCAAAGAATCTTAGTAAATTTCCAGCAAAGAATCATCAAAAGGTCCCAACATCTACTGAGAGTAGACAGACTGAGGGAGTTAATAAGCCTGCTAATGGCCAACAACAAAAACATCCACTACAGTGTTGTGGGTGTGGATAATTCCATTATTACAAAAACTATTTGCATAGAGCAAGAATGGAGAAGCTTTCGAACATGCTAGAAGCCTCCACAGTTGGGGAGGTGGCGAGGAGCATGCCTAGGATTAAAGTTGCACTTGAAAACCATCAAGAAGAATACCAACCCACCATGATTGAGTGTGAAGGTATGATCGTTAATCAACCTGTCCCTATTTGGTTTGATCCAGGTGCTAGCTTAAGATATGTTAGTCCTAATATTGTAGAGTGATGCCTACTGAAAAGATGTAAATTTCAAAAACCCTGGTTAGTCCAATTACCCATAGGGGAAAAGCAAAGGGTAGTTGCAAAAATAGAACATTTTCTTGTGGATATTTCAGGACAATAGATTTATGTTAATTTAAATATACTCTCATTAGGATCATACGATATACTAATAGGGATGGATTGGTTGGAAGGACATTGGTCCTTAGTAAATTGTAAGGGAAAATATTTTATTTACCTTATTGAATCGGGACAGAGGAAAAAAATTCAAGGAATTAAGAAAAATATTAAGTTACGTCCTATGGTTGCTAACCAGCTGGGAAAATGCATGAGGAAAGGTTGTCAAATTTATGTTTTAAAGGTAGGATATATAAATTCCAAGAGAAAGATGACTTCTCTGGAAGATATTCCTGTCATTCAAGAATTTTCTGATGTGCTTCCTAAATCTTTATCCGGGTTACCACCCAAGCAGGATATCGATTTTACAATTGAGTTGGTTCGAGGTGAAACTCCTATTTCCATAACTCCTTACTGTATGAGTATACCCGAATTAAAAGAACTCAAAATGCAGTTGTAGGAGCTGCATGATAGAGGATATATCCGCCCCAGTGTGTCTCCATGGGAGCTCCCATATTGTTTGTACAAAAGAAGTATGAAAATCTAAGATTATGTATTGATTATCGTCAATTTAATAAACTGACTATCAAAAATAAATACCCTTTACCTCGAAATGACGATTTATTCGATCAAGTTCGAGGAGCAAGTGTGTTTTCCAAGATTGAATTAAGGTCCAGGTATCATCAAATAAGGATTAAGGAGAAGACATTTTTAAAACTTCTTTTCGAACTCGTTATGGTCATTATAAGTTCGTAGTGCTAACTTTTGGTCTTACGAATGCCCCTGCAACTTTTATGAGTTTGATGAATGATATTTTTCAACCAACTTAGATAAGTTTGTGCTGATTTTCATTGATGACATATTAATTTACTCTAAGAAACAAGAGAAACATGAAAAGCATCTGAGAATTGTATTGCAAACCTTACGAGAAAATTGTAACACCCTCCTCCCACATCTACCCAAGTAACTGGCCAGCTAGGGTAAACATGTGACGAGAGGCCACTATGATACAATTCAACCTCCTTCGTGACTTTAAGGAAATGGAATTGACAAAATATCACATAAAGTCATCCAACTTCATCCAAATAACCTTCAAGAGACAAATTAGCCACTCAAACTTCTTATCCCTGGGTCCCACTGTTGTTTGAGATACTTAAGGGCAGGGTAACACTCCCTAGACACTACCTAGGTGAGTTAGTTTCATGACTAACGCTCCCCAGACACTGCCGAGGTGCTTTATAATGCTTCCCAGACACTGCCCAAGTGAGTTAGTCTCAACACTAATGCTAGCATTCTAGGATTTGAGCCACCTTTTTCGACCCAGAGCCCAGGACACTGCCCAGAATGGAATTTTCACTTAGAATTAGTAAGGATGCAAGGAAACAATGATGCAAAAGAAATAATATGAACAAGATCATCACTAGACCCCTACTATCCATGACAAGAATTTTTTCAAATATACCATCAACATGTAACCTACAAGTGTAAATAACATAATTAAGTGTAGGGATCCCATACTTATCTGAGAATCGTTATGAACAATTGTTCCCTCATGCCATTTGATGCATTATCCTCCATTAACTAATAAACACATTATCCATTCATATACAAGTAAAAACATGTTGAGAGCCATACATAGTTTCTATTATGAAATGTGCATATAACTAGCATAATAGGAACAGAAATACAATAAACATATTAGCCATAAAATCCATAAATATATCAGTACCTTTAAACATGAAAATCAAGGGAATGGATTTCTCATTAATGAATGCAATGAACCAACCGTAGATGGGACTACCACGTTCCACCCGATCCTAGAATGGCTAAGCCAAATCTCTCTTCAGCCATTCACCCTCGTACCATATTCCAAGCATGAATGTGGAATCTCATAGAACACATCAATCAAAACTCATCCAGGGCTTATATAGGCCATCCACCTCAACCCATCAAATAGTAATTCCACCTCATGGTTGGACATTACCAAAAACATCATTAGATTGATCTCCATCCAAGCCTTATAGGGCTTCCAGAGCATTTGTCCAACCAAGGCTTCCAGACTAGTAACTCAACCCAAGCTATGGAAACATGAGAACCAACCAAAACAAAACAATGAAAGTAAACGCACAATCACCATGGTTATCCACGAAATGGCAAGGCTAGGCAATCCACTACCAATCCTGGCCATCCTCCATGCCAATGACAGATCATAACCAAGAAACCACATGCATGTGCCATGCATTCCAAAACTAGTGAAGAAATCGTACATGCAACTCAATACCTATAAGAAAATATGATGTAGTTGTTGATGTCAATGCCTTCTTGCACTTTCCTGCTCTTCCTTTGCCTTCTTTCTCCAAGAATATGAGTATGCCACACCCTCCAAGAGTGCTCCAAGAAAACTCTAAGTATCCAAGAGTATGAGAGAGAGAGATAGAATAATGAGAGAGCTCCAAAACTAAACTGATCAAGCCTTTCCCACTGATCCTCAGAAGCCTTTTTATTAATGAGGCCTCTATTTTCTTCATTTTCCATTATTTTCCTTCAATTTCCTCCTCACATGCAACTTGTGACCTTTCACCTTCATTTTCTCCTATTTTCCTTTATTTTCGTAAATAAGTCTCATGCCTTTCCAAAACCTTAGCCATTTCCTTTGCCAATTTCCTTAACCGTAAACAACCAAATGAACACCCCCTAGGATGTCTTTCCCAACATTCAACTTGGAATACATGTCCCATTATCTGTGGTATTTATATATTTTTACATGGAATTTTCACAAGGTATGTTACAGAACCCTCCCCCTTGGGTGAACACCGTCTTCGGTGTTTAATGACACCTATAATCAACATGACTACTGAAAACAAAACATACTGCCCATGGAGCTTTATAACACAGCTCGTTGTAGTATTTATAATGAAAGACTTGCTTAAAATAAAAATGCCATGAAAACATGACAACATATCGCATACTGGAGCTTTATAACATAGCTCATTACAGTATTTACAATAACCACATATACATATACACATATGTACATTTTATCAACCAGGAAATAAAATAATATGATACCTGCCTCTGCAACACGGGAATCTAGAGCCTCAAGGCTCCACCCTAAAAGTAATATTGGGATCCACCTCCTTCCCAAGAAGTCTAGAATCCACTGCAAAGTCAAATATGCATCCAATGTCCAGTGCTATACTCCTGCGCCACTTATTCTCTCAGCGAAAATTATCGACTCATTATTCCAATGAGCACTCCCAATGTGCATATGATTCCATCTGGCAATGGTAATGACCAAAACAAATCCATCTATGACCTTCCCTTCTCTGCTACACAATCCCTCGGGAATCTGGCCACCCCTTCCGTGAAGTCACTCACCTTCCAAGTTATGTTGGCACCCCCATCCCGGGAAGTCCATCCGTTGGCAAGGCTTCCTCACATCGAAAGATACAAAAACCAAGGCATATATCTACCTCAACACATCATACCAGTCATAGCATGCTCATTGAAATCGATGGACACTATTTGGTGCTAGTGTTCCACAATGGCCCTGTTCCTGAAGTGCTTTGCCAACATACTATTGTATGTTCCAATTTATTTTGTTGTTGCTGCCAATTATTGCAGTCAATTTCAATCACCCAACCGGGAATTTCATGCATTCCCGTACCAAGCACATAAATTCCATTAGATTTGAAATAAATTCATATCATACCTCGTTGGTAGCTCATCAATAAGGTACATTTGCAATCTAGTTCGCTTCCTGTCACAACAAGTCAAACTAGCATATTTGACCAAATCAACATGTATAAAAAGATCACATTAGGTTAGCTCAAACATAACCATCAAAATTATAAATCACATGTAACCATCATAACCAAAATCATAGATCACATGTAATCATCATATACCATAGGCATAAATCACATGCATAATAAAACTGAAATAAAATGTTGATACTTATCCTTTCATGAATCCTTACTTTTGCCTTTGTTCTTTCTGTACACACAGCGGATTGATTGCCGCACCCAACAAACATGTGCCTTCTCCTCCACCAGGTGCACATACACATAGTGTTCATCACACACATACAACCACACACACCATACAACACCATGCAACACATGCACCTATACTTGACATACAACACATACACCTACACCTGATATACAACATAACTCATACATATATACCCAATGTACAACACCACACAAGACATGTACCCACACAGAGTACAACACAACAAGTACGCATGTCACAACACCACAACTACACAATACACCTATATAGTACCACATGCCTGCAACACAACATATGTGACATGCACACAATACCACACGTACATCAATACCATATATACTTTACAGAAAACTACACTACACCACCTGCACAATGTGTACACAACATGACATGTACATGGCACCACATGCACAACTTGTGCACAAAATGACATGTAAATGGCACCACCTGCACAATGTGTACACAACGCCACATGTACACTGCACCATCTGTACAATGTGTACACAATACAACATGTACATAGTACCACATGCACGACATGTACGCGACACCACATGTACACAACACCACATGCACGACATGTACATAGTACCACCTGCACACAACGCCACGTGTGCAACATGTGCACAACACCACATGCACACAACACCACTTGTACCATTATGCACACCACATCATATGTACCTAGCACCACATGTACAATATGCACGTGACACCACATGTACATAGCACTGCATATCCAACATGTACATAGCACTGCATATCCAACATGCGTAAAGCAACATACACAACATCGCATATCCATCATGCACACAGTACAATATGTACACAACACCGTATATCCGACATGTGCATAGCACCATTTATACTCAACACTGAATATGCAACATTCATACAACACTATCTATACTAACGCCTGTTACATAACATCGCATAAACAACATGTACACATGCTATATATGCACAACACCGCATGCGCACAACATCACCGATGAAACATGTACAACATAGACAACATATGCATAACAATAGTACCACACATCCAAAACCACAATGTCCATACCAAGAAACCTTGCTTCCAGTGTCTTACCCATGCTTGTCCCAACATGCCACAAGCCACACTACTTTCATTTTGTTGATGTATCCGTTAGTATAACCTGTCCATAACACAGAAATAGTATAATCACATAATATCAACTCATAACCACATGATACTGACCTCATATATTTTCATGACTACTCTTCTCACTTGATTCCTCATGAACCAGGAACTTCTTCATGTCATTCACTTGTGTAAGCAATCTCCATAAGAATGATCCTTGACAATCCATGTTAGATAGTGACATAGATACATACATACATACATATATAATCGTTAGCATAAAACAATCATCACCTTGTTAGACAACGACATACATACATACCTACATGTATAAACATCAACATAATCATGATCATAGCATAATTACTAAGTACCAAGGTCAAGGTTAAGAGAACTTCCTTTATTCATACACATCATTGAGAGAAATCATTCCCAACATAGCCAAGGCATATGACACCTCAAATCCATTTACTTTACCTTTTCTTGTTACCTTTCTCATGACTATACTGCCACCATCCATTTACCACAATGGACCCAACCAGTCCAACCAACTATCATATCCTTACCTTCCGATGTGCTTACTCATGCACTGAGCTTCATCTGAATCTTACATTACCTTTTGGGTACAACACATCTCTCCTTGAGCTCCATCAACTTTCCTCTTTCCTAACCAATTCCCAAGACTCAAAACACAAAAATCAAGACAAGAAACAAACAAGAAGAAGACCTGAAAACAAAGTGGCATAGTTATGCACTAGACACAATCAAAATTGCAAATCAAGCGCAACAATCGCAAAATACCGAAATCACAAGACTAACAACAAACACCATGACTCAATCCCCATAATTCCCAGGGAAAGCTCAACCCGAGCCTTCTTCAATATTTCATGGAAATCTCTCTTGCCATGCAACTCCTTGCATTATACTATCATTAACACATAACAATTAGTGCATAAGTAAACATAAAAATACACCAATTACCTTATCTTTTGTGCCAAGAAATCCACTTGCAACTGAACACATCCACACCATCTCTCAAGGGACTACAATCCTTTAACAGATCCACCTATAGCTAAAGACTAGCTAATATACCTGTAAAGTGCATGTTCATGAATATAGCACATATCGACATAATGTCAAACAAAATCAAGGTTAAGAAGACTTCCTATGTGCAAAGCACTCATTCATTTGAAATTAGGGCTTCCAAACATAGCCAAAGGAATTCTTTCCCAATTCCTTTCTTTCACCTTTTTACCTTGTTGGAATCGAGGCTTACTATGTACTGCCACATCACCCATTTGTTAGTTATGTAAGCAGATCAATTATTACCTTGTTATACTAATTCTAAGCATGTTACCTTGCAACTTCTCACACATGTCAACCACATGTTCCAAATATCAAGACAATCATATCTATCAATTTGAACTCAACCTTTACCAAGACTAACCATCATGTCATAATCCATAGTCAACTCATGGTCATTAGGCATAATACTAAAACTATCACTTACTACACTCAAGTACATATCAATTGTCTCAACACATATGTTTGCGTACAATCATTGTAAAACAATATCATTTGAACACATACTCATATTATGCAATTCATCAAACATTCATCCAACTTGAAACATAAAAAAATCAACTAGACAACACAATAGACACCAAACATTCATCATCAATAGACAACATAATCAAGAATGAAGCACCAAGTATACTATATAAGCAACCTCATACCTTAGTGTACCTCAGGGGAGGTGTTAATTTTAGGTATGTTCTATGTTAGAGCAATTTATTTCAATTTATTTTCCACATTAGCAATCACATCAGCATAAAGTAAACTGCAAATAGGACATAAATATAAATCGCAGAAGACAAGCCAAGACAAGAGGACACAAGATGTGGCGCTAACTAGGGACAAACCCCAATGTGGGGAAACCCTTGATCAATTCTTCTTTTATGTTCTTCAAAGTTCAGTAGAGAAAGTGAGAGAGATAGTGCATTTACAATAGAAGTCAATCACTTTGAATTTTGATATCGGCATGAGATCAGTGGAAGACATATTGCTTCAACTGATTCTCTAAGGTGACTCGTTCACCTATCATAGTGTTGCATCTCGTCTATTTGTTGCACATTACCGTGTGACACCTTGTTGAACTATCACATGTGTTGAACCTTGATGATTGAGCTACTCTCATCTTCATGCTACTCATCATGCTACATCTTCCATGGTCTTATTCATCATCAAGCTGCCCATGCTCATGATCTCATTCATCATTATGTTGCCCATGCTCATATCATCATGCATCATTATGTTGCCCATGTTGATATTATCATGCTGCTCATTATGCTTCCCATGATCTCATACATCATGTTCCCTTCCTTCAGAGATAGATGCTCTGGCTGTTTCGGCAGTTCCCGGTAGTTCCGACAGTTCCCGGTAGTTTCGGCTTTTCCGACAATTCCGGCATTTTTGGCTTTTCCAGATTTTCCATCTTTTCTGGCTTCTCCAGCTTTTCCGGCTTTTCCGGTATTTCTGGCTTTTCCTGCGTTTCCAGCTTTTTCGACATTTTCAGCTTTTCTAGCATTTCTGGTAGTTATGGCTTTTCCGGATTTTATGGTATTTCAGGCTTTTCTGACGTTTCTATCTTTTCCAGCAGTTCCAGATTTTCCAGTAGTTTTGGTTTTTTTGACAGTTTCGACTTTTCCAGCTTTTCTGGTAGTTCCAGCAGTTCTGGCTTTTCCGACTTTTCTGGCTTTTCCAGCTTTTCTGGTAGTTCCGTCTATTCCATCTTTTCTAGTAATTCCAGCTTTTCTAGCAGTTCCGGCGTTTTCGACTTTTCTGGCTTTTCCACCAGTTCTGACTTTTCCAGCTTTTCCGGCATTTCCTTAGTATCTCTCCTCCTACTAAAACCCAAAGACAAGTAGAGAGAGAAAAGAACCAAGTGTGTGTAGAAATGACATGAAGTCCTCTTCTATTTATACTAAAACATAGAGGTTGAATAGACATGATTGTTGGGCTTCTGAGCCTACATAAGTTGTTGGTCAACTTAACAATTTGTCCATAACATAAATATATTCATAACTTCATAAATACTTATTAGAATCAGATGATCTTTAGATCAAACCTACACCTCTCAATGAGAGGGATCCAATAAAAATATCATTTGCCATAAATAATATGACCCACATGGACTTTGGCCCTAGTTTCCAATTTTAACACTCCCTCTCAACTAGGGAGAACTCCATCCGTTGATCCATATGTCCAACTTTACTATCTCTGCTATCAGTGCCCTACACTGCTCTACTCATCTCTACTCAACTCAGCTCAGCTCTGTCGGCTCTACTCTGCTCTGCTGGCTCTGCTCTACTCTGCTGGATTTGCTCTGCTCTGCTCAGCTCTGCTGGCTCTGCTCTGCTCAACTTAGCTTTGATGAACCATGAAGAAGAAGAATTGATTGAGAATGTTTCATACCATTCTCCATTGACCCAAAGTCAATCTCAAAGTGTGTACCACTAGTCCCAGACCAGTCCTCAACCGACCTGAAGTCAGTGTCATAATAGGTACAACTCCTACCACTGGTCCCACCCACTACTCTACTAACTCGAAGTTAGTCTTAGAGTGTGTACCACTGGTCTTAGACCAGTCCTCAACTAACCCGAAGTCAGTGTCATAATAGGTACAACTCCTACCACTGGTCCCAGAATAGTACTCTACTGACTCGAAGTCAGTCTGAGAGTATGTACCATTGATCCCAGACTAGTCCTCAACTGACCCGAAGTTAGTGGCATAGTGGGTACAACTCCTACCACTAGTCCCAGACCAATATCATTGATCCCGGATCAATGAAGGTCATCCTAGAAAATGGAGTACGGTAGATACAACAATGCATCCATCGGTACTACTATGGTCCCTATCCTCATTTCCCTGCTCATTGATCAGATGAGAGGAACTTCCCATGAGTCCCAGACTACATGGGTAGGATGCCTCGATAGGAGAACTTAATCAATCCTATCCTCATAATCATCCTGCTACACAATATCCATAGAGAAAACATCATCTTGGCCTCATAGGAGAACTAATCATCCTGCTACACAATCATCATGGAGAACACATCATCCAAACCTCACAAGAGATCTAATCATCCTGCTACACAATCGTCATGAAGAACACATCATCTAGACCTCATAGGAGAATTAATCATCCTGCTACACAATCGTCATGGAGAACACATCATCTAGACCTCACAGGAGAATTAATCATCCTGCTACACAATTGTCATGGAGAACACGCCATCCAGACATCACAGGAGAATTAATAATCCTGCTACACAAGAGAGCGAATCATTTTTTCCCACATGAATCATCTTATCCCACAAGAGAGTGAATCATCTTGTTCACAGGAGATCGAATCATCCTGTCCACATGAGAATGAATCATCTTGTACCACAAGAGAGAGAATCATCTTGTCCCAAAAGAGAGTGAATCATCTTGTCCATAGGAGAGCAAATCATCCTGTCCACAAGAAAGCGAATCATCCTGTCCCAGTGCGCACCACCAGGGGAGGGTGAGTCACCCTATGGTTGTATGTTGCTCCAGTAAGAACAACAAGCCCCCAAAGCTACTAGATCTCAATGTATACAACATGCAGGACCATTGTACAAGGGTCTCTTAACGACTCCAAGTCGTTCGAGAAAATCATAGATTTGATCTTTCCCCTGGGGCTTGACAAAGTGTAGCGACCTGTATTCCATCTCATAATGATGGAGCTTCCTTGCTCGTAGACTTACCATATCTGATGCAGGAACATCTAGCTAAGGGCACCATAACTGGGTGTTAGTCTCCACCAAGGTTGAAAGATTTATTAGTGATTGGTTTCTTTATGTTTAATTGGTCAAAGCAGAATGTTGGGACTTGTTGTTTCTTTTAAATTTCAGTATTAGTTAGGGAACAATATAGTTAGTTAGGGTCACTATCATAATTCTTTGTCTTTTAATGAGTAATTATCTTATAACTGTTTCTTCCATTTATAACAAAAAAAAGGACATCCATGTCAATTGTAAAAATCTTGCAGCACAAGAAGAACCGAATGAATTAACAGTTATGCAACTAATAAAAGAAACGACTGAAGTGACTATGCACAGTTCAGGTAACCGTGGGAAAGAAATACAAATATGCGATGTAAATCATTCTTAAGGGTTCGATGAGAAGAGAGGAACAATAATATAAATAACAGAAGACATTGTTAAACAAAACCCTAAATCTAAATCCATCTGTAACAGGCAATCTTTCCTTTTCATTTCATTTCTATTAAATGACTGAGTGTGATAAAATTAAACAACAAATTGCATTCCTGTGTTTTCTAGTAGACCTCTCCTAATAGGACGAGACAAAGTTTCCCACATTTGAATGACGAACAGAAGCCAAAGTATACCAAAGAATGAGACAACGACCCAACAATCAACATTACTTTCAGTATTACGGTGCATCCAACTACAAAGGCAAAGAGCAAGCAGGACGTGGATTTCAGTGGGAATTCCCCACGACAGAGGTAACCATTGTAACAAATATTTATTCATTTCCATTATATAAACACAAATCAATGTTGGCACATAGTAATGATTAAAAGTACTCAAGAGTATAATACAACCAGAGACCAGGACCTTTTCCACAATGACAAACATCAAGGCTAGGGTTCGAGACCCTGTAGGACTATACTATTGTTGGGAGAACCAATAAGACAATTTACAAGCTATAGCGAAGCCACAGAACACAAAATGGAAGTCAGAGGAGCCAACCCTTGCATTGCTAACCTATTGGCTATCTACATTAAAGAACAAAGAGGAAAGACTGCAATCGGGGTATTCATAGCAGAGAATGACCCTACCCATTCCATTGATGGAGTCTGAGCCATGAATCACTCCAGAACCAAAACCCCAACCTGCAATCATGGAAACAGAAGCGAGTCAGTAAACCTTTACCAGAAAACGAGGGCGTAAAGCAACAGAACACTATGGAAACAGAAGAATTGTTTGAATTACCAAGGGATAGTGAGCATCGGTGGCTCAAGTTCGAACCTGGGTCGCGAATATAAACGGAAACCCTGCTCACAAGGAGCATCAAACATTAATACCACTGAAAATTGAGCATGTAAGTATAGCAAGGAGGAGAGGACATTTGGAAATCAGAAAAAACCAAACCTAGGGTCCATTGTGAATGTGACCTGGACAGAAGAACATCGACCACAAGTTAAATTTGGAATGCAACCACAGTGAACAGTGTAAAGATAGTTGAAAAACCGATAGAGACAGTAGAATCCACAGAGAAAAGTATTAACCAGGTAGAGGAAATTACAATCAGAGGTGGATAAGGCACCATTCCAAAGCAAGCCATCGTTAACCCTCTTCGTAGACCAAACCCTCACTGTAAACACTTTGCAGAGCCAAGGGTTTTGCAAATTTCAACGAGTGGGAAACATTAACCGAGGTAAGTACAGCTAAGCCAGCAATGTTAAAGACTGCCATAAATGCTTCCAACAAACCTCCAGAAATATCTGATCGAATAGTGTTAATCATATAAGAAATGATCCCAGATTATTGTCAATAATACATTTGTTAATCACAACACTGGAGTATTAATAATAATATTCATAAACCAAAGTACGGGCTAGTCCCATCATAGTGGTATCATAGCAAGATTTAGTGTTTTTCTTCTGAGAAGAGCAGGATTTTTATAGACATATTTGGGCACTGCAACCCCAATCTTATATATCCATAAACCAAGGGCTTCTAAGTCCCTAAAAGTGTTTTTTCGTACCCTAAAGGAACAAGGTCAGTTGATTACATTATCTCCTAGAAGTTCTCCATGAAAAACTGCTCAGAACTGGTCAAAACTAGACCATCTCACCTGCTCCATGGTCAAAGTGCGATGCATCCCACCTAATGCACACGGGGGTTGTGATGCATACTAAAAATCCCTTCTATGGGGTGCGATGGGCGAGAGTAGACAAATGGCAAAGACAGTTTGCAAGGTGGATGATCATGGAATCTTCCAGAAACTTCTTCTGTGACACTTGCCTCTCTGAATTCGCCCTGGGATGAGTAAGAGATCATGAAATCTCCAAGTGGAATTGAGAACTATCAGAGAAATGACACTAATCAAAAACCCAGAAGCTGACTCACCCACCGCAAACATCTATATATGGATCCCTCATCCTAGAGATCCAGAGGCTGGAATTTTGCATCTTGTAAGGAAGTGTTGTTGGTTTCTTTGTGGAACATCATAGTGTTGGGTGATCTAGCTTTTCATGAGGTGAAGAAGGGCTTTCATGCTGGGAGGATGGCACTGGGTCAGATCAATGGGCTGTAATCCTCTCTTCTACCACTTCTATCAATAAATCTATTTGAGTTTTCCTCCATATTCTTGTATGTCTTTGAATATTGAATTGATATATACATTTGTATGGTCATTATGTATCTGATGCTATATTGTTTATGATTGTAGATCTCTATGCTTTGATGGTATTATG
Source organism: Pinus taeda (assembly GCA_000404065.3). Lineage (NCBI taxonomy): Eukaryota > Viridiplantae > Streptophyta > Pinopsida > Pinales > Pinaceae > Pinus > Pinus taeda. Next base: position 45,785 of record APFE031460825.1, read on the forward strand.
TTGCTTTGACTCTACAAGTGTTCTTTGAAGTGGGACAAGTGAGGAAGGAGCAACAAATATCTGTCAAAGGGGGGAGGAAACAAGCAAGGAGCCAAGTGGAAGACTGAGGTTGGTACTCTCTGCTTCTCTTTCATCTACTTCTCAAAAAGGAAAACACAAGTGACTTTAGGTTGTTTGTTTCTAAGATAGCTACCGGTCTTAGTGGGACTAGTAGGTCTGAATGGACACTAGTTTTCCTGATAACAAAATGGCGACTCCACTGGGGAGCGAATAGATTGTTTTCTTGTTTCTAGTTTTTTTACTTTATAAACTACAGACGGAGCCTGAAGTTATGCCAGCTAGCCTTCAAACTGCTTTTTCTATGAAACTGCAAAGTAGATAAATGTTGCTTCAGTCAATCTCTAGGTTAGTTTATGAATTAAACATCTGACCTGCAAACATCCTAAGTGCCTTGGTGGTGACTCAAGTAACCTCATTAGATCAGCTCCTATGTTTTGTATTTACTGATTATCATTAGCTCAACCTAAATCCCTGAACTAAGCTGCAAATTGTGGCCAAAAACCAAGTTAAAGTCTCGTCCCTGGACCATTGCACTGTCTCCTTTTGACAGTCTGGATGCATCGCACCTCCCGTGTGCAGTAGGTGAGATGCATCCCTGTTTCAATGTGTTACAGGTGCAATGATCAGATAAGACTGTTTCTGCCTCCAAATTTTGGTTTTTCTTCATTCTCTTTAGCTTTATTCAGGAGTTGTGATGTCTGTGATCAGTATACCACTGTTGAAACTCCCTTCCTTTGCATTATTCAGCCTCCATTGTACAAATAATTGTGAATGTTTTTGTGTATTTTTCACCATTTACAGTTCTCCTTTACAAACAGTAGCTTAATCAAACTATCGTCTTTTGATTTGAAAGTGTCGCAAGTGTCGTTTTCAGTAAAATAAAAGAATCCTCCTCTTTTGATATTCGATTACACTGTTACTCTTGTATTTGATTTGAATCATCAATTCTTTGAAGTGTCGAAAGCAGTTGTCAAATTGAAATTGAAAGTGTAGCTCTTGGTCTCCCTTTCGTTTTTCAAATTCGAAATCGCAAAGTGTCGTCTTAGCCTTCCTTTCGTTTTTTGAATTCAAAATTGCAAAGTAGTCTTCCTTTCATTTTTTGCATTTGAAATTGCAAAGTATCGTCTTATTCTTCCTTTCGTTTTTTTTTTTAATTTGAAATCACAAAGTGTCATCTTCGTCTTCCTTTCGTCTTTTGAAATGAAAATTGTTAGTACTGTCACTTTGAAAAGATAATTCAGATTTGTACTTAGCATTCTTTTTGTCATTCACACATTAAGAAAGCGGAAAACAAATACATGCACGTGCATTTGCATTTAGACTGCTTGTTGATATTGATTTAGGACAATGCATCTAGTGTGTGCTTTATGCTCTATGTTGAAATATTTCTATTTCTCTTTCTTAGTAGCTAGGATTTTCATTGCGAAAAGAGAAATAAACGACTGTTTATCATCTTAGATTGCATATTTAGGAGTTGTATGTATACATCGCACGGTGAACCTTAAAGGCAAACTTCTTAAGAAAGATCAATTGTAAAATAAATTCAATGAACATAAAAACACTTTGGAACCTAATGTACAACATTTAGAAGTCTAGACTAGAGACGTATTCCAACGTCGTAAAGCCTGGTAACTATCGCTTTCATCGTAGGTTGGGTGATTCCTCCTCTTTGAGATGACAAGTGCCAGTACGGACTTGTGCTCCCACATACCGTCAAGTATATATTGGGAGACCACAATAGGCTATATCCTTTATCCTTAGGAAGCCGTGTCTGTCGCCCTATCAATCGCAATGCACTGAACACAGCATTCGGGAAGATTGACTGTCGTACCGTAGAAAGTATTTTGCAGTTTTACAATTGGTTTGGTAATCCCTATGTCTAGATTACCACAGTAGTCACTTTCATTCCTTTTCAGACTCCTTAAAAAAAAGGGTCCATTTGAGCACTTGTCACTTCAAGCTCATTAAAAATTGAAGGCGACTAGATTCATCTTTAGTTTTTTCTCGACTCTTAAAAATTGAAAAAGCAAGTTGTGTCAAAGCATAATAAAATTTATTTTAATCAGAATAACGTCACCGTTCCCTCGTTGATCTTATGTTGATAAAATGGAGTCCACCAACCAAGGATTTCCCCTTGGGGGAAATCCCAGTCCTTTCTCCTCATGGGGAGATGTTTGTGCACCTCACATGGCCACATTGTCCCTTCTAGGACTGACAATTGGCCTGCCAGTATGGCTCTTCTCGACCTCTGTCATTCAAAGCACCATGATTCCTGAACAATCAAATCAGCAACTAGATGATACTAGAGTTACCCCCCAACCTTCTACTTCATTTGTTTCTCCCTCTCCTTCTTCCTCTTCGCTTGGTAAAGCTAAAAGCCAAATAACTGAGAAGAAGAAGAAAGGGAAGGAGAAGAAGAAGAAGGAGCCAACTGTAAAAAGGGGCAACCATACATCGTCTAGCGAAAATCCACACACTGCACCATCCAAACCTAAATCTCCATGTGTCATTTTCAAAGGGGACCACTATCATCGATATTGTCCTTGCATCCCACAGATCTTAAGGGACTGGTCTCCTCGTTTGCACAATCTGGTGTCATCAACCTCTGACGATCATGTTGAGAGTACACTGTCAACTAGTGAAAACAAAGTCAATGGACATAAAGGAAGATATAAATTTCCTTGTAGACTATGTGAAGGCGATCAAGCCATCCACCATTTTCCCTTCCTAGACGAAGCTAAAAGAGTCTTGGATAACCGTCTTGCTTCACCGCTACGGCTTCCTCCTGGATACAAGAAACTCTTGCCGAGTCCATCACTAGTTGAAAATCAGACTGACACACCTTTGTGGTTGGTCGAAGCATCTATCATTGAAGATAAACCCTCTAAGTCCACACCGAACCAAAGTCAACAGATTGAGATGGCAGTCGACCCAGTCTTGTATTCAGAAGCTCCACCTTCAGTTGATACTGTCACCAAAGAGGATGAGGACGACACCGTTCAAATTCTCTTTGTCAACACAGAATCCGATGAACATGGGAGCAATCTACCTGTTCCTTTACCGCAGGAAGGAAGTTCGTCAGAGATTCACCCGGCCATTTATTTGGTCCCTCCTCCAAGCAACCTAATCGTTTCCTTTGATTGGAATCTACTAGGCAGACCCTATTTACCATCTAATGTACCATTCTGAATCATAGTGCAAGCTTACAGAATGGTCATGGTTGGTACTATCATAGATGAAGGGGCTTTTGTGAGTATCCTTTCCTCAACTACTTGGAAAGCACTTGGTTTGCCATCGGTTCTGCCTAAGATGTGAAATCTGATAGGCTTCGACAAAGGAACTAGTCGATCGTTAGGGATCCTTCCAAGTTTTCCTATAACTTTGAGAAGGAAAACCGTTCATCTAAACGTGATGGTAGTCCAAGGACCTTTAGATTACAATCTACTACTTGGATGTGACTACATTTATAGCATGGGAGCTATTGTTTCCTCACTCTTTCGAGTGATGTGTTTTCTGCATGAAGGCAGAGTGGTCGAGCTCGTAGACCAGCTTTCATTCTCCGGTTCACACATAGCTAATAGTCAAGTGCCATCACTATCTGGTCTTTTTGCGTAAGGAATGTCTCATCAATCTCCAGTCCATTCACCTGATGAGCATGAGTGATTCGGTGATTGTGACTGAAACCCAGGAGGCATGTGCCCTGGTCTGCTTCGGCAGGAAAACCCCAGATATAAGGTAGGTTTCCATCTAGGAATATGACTAGTTTGACTATCCTGTCCGTTTAGGAAATTGGATCAGACTGGAAAAGGATTCCTCCGTCAGAAGGTAGGCCTATTCCCAACAAAGCCAAGGAAGAGTTTTGTCTACAAATCAAATGGTAACCTGGAAACTCTACTTCATTATACCTGGGGGCATGCAAACCTTTTTGCATGCAAGTGAAAAGCAACCATTTATTTTCTCAGTTTGTAGGTTACTAACCCTTTAAACTCGTAGGATTGGTCGTTCCTAGCTTGCATAAAGAAAGGATCCGGAGCAAAGTTTCGAATGGGGCAAGCTCCCTAAAAAAATGAACCTATCGATGAGACATCCTTATTATACGACTGGCACAAGCAATTTTACGCGAAGTTCAAGCTCGTTAAAAAATAAACCTAGCAATGAGCATATGTTCCACTAGAGTTTAAGCTCATTAAAAAATGAACCCACCTTCGGTAAATAACCATTGCGATTGCATAATTATCAGCTTTTGAGCCTTGGTCGTGTTCTTACCATCACCTCCACTCCTTTTTAGCTGATCACATGCCTCCATTTGATTGTTTACCCCTTTTGAGGAACAGCTGCAACGAGTGATTCTGTTAGCCATCTTCTTTACACTGCCATGATTGAAAAGTTCCAAGCCTCACTTGGAACCAGCTGCTACCCGAAAATATCACTCGTTCCTCAAATATGAGTCTCCTTTAAGCTCTTTTCATCTAACTCATAAAATATGAAAAGATTTTTGAGCAATTGGCCTCTCTAGCTCGTTAAAGAGATCATAAGTGCTATCCCTCCTCTAGATTTAAATCTTTTTGGACCTAAGGGATCATTACACAAAAAGATCGAGCGCTTGTCTTGTTCAGCTCGTTAAAACTATCGAAAATTCATCCCTTTCGTATTATTTTATACCTTTTCAGACTTAAGGGATTATATGACAAAAAAGGATTACTGGAGTTTCCTTTCCGTCTCTTTTTAAACTCTCTAAAATTGAAAAGGTCTGAGTTATCTTTGTCATTAAACTCGTTAAAACAATAGCAACAAACTTTTCCATGCAAACAAGAGCGAGTTTCACTGTCGCTAGGCTCGTTAAACATAGAGACAGGTTTGCCCGAAGGGAAAATTATAGAACAAGCATATGTTATCCTCCTCAAGCTTAACAAAAATAAAGAGGTACTGGTCAGAAATGACTGGGGAAAATTTGGGAAGAAAACTTGAAGAAACTTTATTGGTAGCAAGTCGCTCTTGAACATGACACTTTCACTCCATCACCATGATTGAGTCGGGTTGGGTTATTCAGTTCATCGATCATATCGCCATTGGTCCACCGTACCATCCATTTTTGGGGTTAACGCAACCAATCCATTTCAATGTCATTGATATGTTAAATAGAAGTCGCTCAGAGAATTCACCAACCCAGCTTGTGTCACATCCGCTGCAATACCTTCATGCTTCATTCTTTTATGACTGCCACCCTGAACCATGTATCATCATATCGTTTTCACCTCAACAAAATCATTTGCTCCATTTCATGTCGTAGATGTGGGATTCATTAAGGCCCTCCTGCGACGGGTCACTTCTTGTTGACATCAGCTCATTATCTAAGAAGTCGACCTAGGAACAACCCTTTCAATACTTTGAAGCTTGCATCCCTCAATGGCAAGTTTCTCACTTCCGGCGACAGGTTTCCATCAATGGCCTTTGACCGAAATATTTTGTGTGGTGTTCAATGCCACGTCCCATTTTCACACCACATGAATTGTACTGCAGTACCTTGAGGATCATTATCATTATTTGTGATTCCTCTCGCGCCTGTTAACAACTTACATCATTGGCTGGTAATCAGGCGATGTCTTTCCATGTTCTACGTTAGAACATATTTTCACATCGATTGACTAGTACTTCAGGTAAAGATTGAATGAGTTTTGAAGACCCCGGATCTAGTTTCATCCATCCCGACTGCGATATATTCAAGAAAATAAAGACATCAAATGTACATCATTGCTGCATAGATAATCATCCAAGCCAAAGGATCATGGCTCTACCAGAATCATCAGTCTGCCACACAGATGGTTGTTTGTCCTATGTTCATGAAAATGAATTTATAAAGTTGAGCATGGGAATGCCCACCTTAGCTAGATCATGAAAATGAAGATAATGTATTGTATTGTATCTTTTTACAGGTCACCTTCCAATGCGAAAAAACCTTAGATCCTCATGATAAAGCATTTCACCCGACATCAAAATATTTACGACCTCATGCTTTAGGGGGCAACTGTTATAGACATATTTGGGCACTGCAACCCCAATCTTATATGTCCATAAACCAAGGGCTTTAAGTCCCTAAAATTGTTGTTTCATACCCTAAAGGAACAAGGTCAACTGATTACATCATCTCCCAGAAGTTCTCCATGAAAAAAAGCTTAGAACTGGTCAAAACTAGACCATCTCACCTGCTCCATGGTTAAAGTACGATGCATCCCACCTAATGCACACGGGGGGTGCGATGCATACTGAAAACCCTTCTATGCGGTGCGATGGGTGAGAGTAGACAAATGGCATAGACAATTAGCAAGGTGGATGATCATGGAATATTCCAGAAACTTCTCCTGTGACACTTGCCTCTCTGAATTCGCCCAGGGATGAGTAAGAGATCATGAAATCTCCAAGTGGAATTGAGAACTATCAGAGAAATGACACTAATCAAAAACCCAGAAGCTGACTCACCCACCTACAAACATCTATATATGGATCCCTCATCCTAGAGATCCAGAGGCTGGAATTTTGCATCTTATAAGGAAGTGTTGTTGGTTTCTTTGTGGAACATCATAGTGTTGAGTGATCTAGCTTTTCATAAGGTGAAGAAGGGTTTTCATGCTAGGAGGATGGTGCTAGGTTAGATCAATGGGTTGTAATCCTCTCTTCTACCACTTCTATCAATAAAGCTATTTGAGTTTTCCTCCATATTCTTATATGTCTTTGAATATTGAATTGATATATGCATTTGTATGGTCAATATATATCTAATCATATATTTTTTATGATTGTGGATCTCTATTCTTTGATGGTATTATGCTGCTTTGACTCTACAGGTGTTCTTTGAAGCGGGACAAGTGAGGAAGGAGTAGCAAAGATCTGTCAAAGGGGAGAGGAAATAAGCAAGGAGCCAAGTGGAAGACTGAGGTTGGTACTCTCTGCTTCTCTCTCATCTACTTCTCATAAAGGAAAACACAAGTGACTTTAGTTTCTTTGTTTCTAAGATAGCTACCCTTCTTAGTGGGACAAGCAACTCTGAATGGACACTAGTTTTCCCGATAACAAGGATTTAGTGTTTTTCCTAAGAAATGGAAGTTGGAAGACAAGAACATGGAAGAGGTGCTCGGAGAGAAGTAGATGAAGGATTACGAGAAGAAATCAGGATCCTTACTGCCCGTTTGGAGGCAGTTGAAGCAGGAAGGAGAAGGGATCCAGAGGTAGGTGATGACAGCGAAGAACAAGCCATAGTGAAAACAGATGGAACGGATGAAGAAGGGCTGGAAATGAGACGGTTGAGGTCGGTCCTATTGGCAAGTAGTAAGCCTAAACTAGAAATCTCAAATTATGATGGCAGCTCGTCCATAGAAGTTATGTTGGACTGGATCAGTGAACTGGACAAGTATTTTGAGTGTGAAGAGGTCAGTGAAGACCAGAGAGTCAAGTTCGCTGCAACAAAGTTGAAGGGACACGTAGCCCTGTGGTGGGACAGTGTCCAAGCGAAGAGAAGGAGGATGAACAAGTTGCCGATAAAGAAATGGTCACGGATGGTGGCCAAATTGAAAGGTAGATTTCTGCCCAAGGATTACTAGATTGCACTGCATCAACAAGTGCGGAATTTTAAATAGAAAGGGATGACAGTAAGAGAGTACACGGAAGAATTCTACCAGGTAAATTTGAGAGCTGGTTATACAGAGGATACCCCGGAGAAAATAGCCAGGTATATAAATGGTTTGAGATTAGAAATATTAGATGAAATCAGTATTCTTTCCCCAAAAAAAATAGAAGAAGCATACCTGAGTGCTATGAAAGAAGAAGAGAAGATCGCCAGAAAACAAAATGCTAGGAGAGGACGGGGAATCAATAGAGGAAGAGGACAGTCTTACGGCAGAGGATGAACTGCCAGCAATAATCAAGGAGGCAGCAGTTCCAAAGCTTCTGGGACAACAGAAAAAGGTGCAGCATGAGAGGTGGCAGGCCATATCAACAAGGCAGGGGAAATGGCCGAGGCAAAGGAGCTAACTATCAGTTCTACAGGTGCCATAAGTGGGAGAACATATATTTGAGTGTCCTAAGGTGGAACAAGCTGGACAGAGAGGTGCATATGTCGCACAACCAAAGGAAGCAAGGGAACCTCCCCAAGAAGCGGGAAATGTGCTGAAAATAGGGGAAGCCTTAGTTTTGAGCAAGGTGTTGCTGAAACCAGCCAAAGAAACAGTTGAACAAACTCAAAGGAAAGCTTTGTTTCAGACATTTTTTAAGTCACATGGAAAATGTTGTAAGCTGATTATTAATAGTGGGACCATAGACAATCTGGTTGCCATGAAGATGGTGGAGAAGTTGGGGTTGAAGCACCCCACTCCTTACAAAGTATCATGGATGCAAAATGGCCATCAACTGTAGGTAGATGAGCAATGCAATGTAGAGTTCCATATCGGCAGATATAAGGATAAGGTCATTTGTGATATAATGCCGATGGATGTATGTCACATACTACTATGAAGGTCATGGAAGTATGACAGAAAGGTGGTACATGATGGGAAGACAAACTGTTATAAGTTTGTCAAAGATGGGATCAAGCACACACTTGTGCCCATCAAGGAGGAAGAGACAGCAGAAACAAGCGGGACGAGAGTGTTGTTAATGGGTGGAAAATAGATTTTAAAGCAGATTGAAGACAGTGAAGTAAGCTATGTTGTTGTAAGAATAGTGAAGACAGTGCTGCTACACACAAAGGTGTCAGATTTGCCTGCGGAAATTCAGTAGTTGCTACAAGATTTCAACGATATAGTACTGGATGACTTGCCATATAAATTACCTCCCAAGAGAAGTATAAGTCATCATATTGACTTTATACCCAGAGAAAGTCTACCAAATAAGGAAGCGTATCGAATGAGCCCCAAAGACAATGAGGAGATCAGAAAACAAGTGCAGGAATTGCTAGATAAAGGGCTGATAAGGGAGAGTTTGAGCCCTTTCGCAGTTCCAACAGTTCTCGCTCCCAAGAAAGGAGGATAATGGAGGACGTGCACAGATTCGAGGGCCATCAACAATATTACCATTCGGTACAAATTTCCACTACCACGGATGGATGACATGATGGACTGCCTGAGAGGGGCATCATATTTTTCAAAGATTGATTTAAAGAGTGGGTATCATCAGATTCGAAGATGAGTGGAAGACAGCCTTCAAGACCAATGAAGGACTGTATGAGTGGCTGGTAATGCCATTCAGACTGAGAAATGCACCCAGTACCTTTATGCGATTAAAGAACGAAATGTTGAAAGAATACATTGGGAAGTTTCTAATAATGTACCTGGACGATATATTAATTTTCAACAAGACAATAGAGGAACACTTTCAACATGTTCGAAAAGTGCTGGAAAAATTGCAGCAGAATGAGCTGCTGATAAATTTGAAAAAGTGTACTTTTCTTCAAAAAAATTGGTTTATCTAGGTTTCTTGATTGCTAAAAACAAGTTGAAGATGGACCCAAAGAAGATTCCAGCAATTGTCAACTGGCCATCCCCGAAAAGTGTGTTTGAGGTACGTAGTTTTCATGGGTTGGCAAGTTTTTACCGAAAATTTATAAGAAATTTCACTGAAATCTGTGCACCTATGTTGGACACTATAAAGAAGGCAAGTCATCGTTTTCATTGGACCAAGGCAGTAGAAAGGAGTTTTCAGCTACTGAAGAGGAAAATCACAGAAAGGCCGATCCTGAGATTGCCAGATTTTAAAAGGCTTTTTCATGTTCGTTGTGATGCAAGCAGTATGACCATTGGAGCTGTACTTAGCTAAGAAGACAAACCTGTTGCATTTTTTAGCGAGAATTTGAATGAAAGCAAGCAGAAGTATTCATCCTATGACAAGGAATTCTATGTTTTCATCCAAGCATTGAAGCACTGGAGACACTATTGGTTGGGGAATGAGTTCTTTTTGTTCTTAGATAATTCTGCACTGCAATATGTGATGCAACAGCATAAGCTGAATCACAAGCATGCTAAGTGGGTTGAATATTTGTAGAGTTTCACCTTTGTGTTGAAACACATCAGCGGGTAGGCCAACAAGGTGGCGATGTGTTGAGCAAAAGAGCCCTACTCTTATAGGAGAGTATGATACAAGTGTTGGGCTTTGAGCACTTGAAAGACTTGTATCAGACTGACACAGATTTCAAGGAGGCATATGAAGCCTATCAGAATCCGTTGGTGAGAGACAATAGTTCGTGGTTGGACTATAACTTGCAAGAGAAGCTATTGCTTAAAGGGGTACAGTTATTCATTCCTGACTACTCAATGAGAGAGAATATCATTCAAGAGAAACACAGTGGAGGTCCAGCCGGACATTTCGGTATAGACAAGACATTAGAGCAGCTCAACCATTTTTATTTTTGGCCAAGAATGTGAAAGGATGTGCAAAGATTTGTGACCAAATGTAAAGTGCGTCAGTTGGCGAAAGGACATAGTCAAAATACGGGACTTTACACACCATTTCCCATTCCAAGTAGACCGTGGGACTCAGTCAGCTTGGACTTCATCTTGGGTCTACCAAGGACACAATGGGGTTATGATTTGCTGATGGTAGTAGTGGACCAGTTTTCGAAGATGGCGCATTTCATCCCTTGCAGAAAAACCAGAGATGCGACTAACATGGCTCACTTGTTCTTTACAGAGATCGTCAGGCTACATGGTCTACCTAAGTCCATTCTCTCTGACAGGGACGTGAAGTTTACGGGGCACTTTTGGTGCACCCTATGGAAGAAGATGGACACGCAGTTAAGTTTTAGCTCTGCTTATCACCCGCAGACTGACGGGCAAAGAGAGGTGGTAAACAAAAGTTTGGGGAACTTGCTACGAAGTTTGATCAGTGAAAATTTGCGAGTGTGGGATCGAGTACTTACCCAAGCAGATTTTGCTTATAACGACTCACCCAACCGCAGCATGGGTTACAGTCCTTTTTAGATCTTGTATGGCATGCATCCTCGTAGAGTGCATGAGTTGCGAGATCTAGGACAGCGGGAAAGACGGAGCACTAATGGGGAAGATTTCGCTAATGTGATGAAAGATTTGCACGAGCAGGTGAAAATCAAGTTGCAGGACAACAATCAAAAATATAAGCAGTGAGAAAATTTGAAACGAAGAGAAGTCCAGTTTAATGTGGAGGATGAATTCCTCGTGCATTTTCGCAAGGAGCGTTTCCCTAGAGGCCCGTATAACAAATTGAAATACAAAAAGATAGTCCCTTGCAAAGTCCTCGAAAATTTTCAGCGAATGCCTATGAAAATGCAGCTGCCACCAAGAATAGGCATCTTGCCCATCTTTAATATGGCAGACCTGTTTCCATACACTGCTGATCCAGAAGAAGATAGTACAGCACGGCCTACACGGGGCACCCAGGACAGAAGTGAGACTTGGATGAGACAAATGCCTTACATTCAGCCCCCCGAGATCGGAGGGATCCTCGACACTCAGGTGGCCAAGCGAACTTGGCAGAAAGAGTATCTGCAATATCTAGTCAAGTGGAAGAACCATCCTATTGAGGACAGTTCATGGCTTGATGCCAGGCAAATAGAGCTGATGGGTTATTCAGTCGAGAAGCTCATGGACCAGAGTCATGATTTCTTTTTACCCCGGGAGCTTGATGCAAAAGCATCCAGCTAAGGGCACCATGACCGAGTGTTGGTCTCCACCAAGGTTGAAATATTTATCAGTGATTGGTCTCTTTATGTTTAATTGGTCAAAGCAGAATGTTGGGACTTGTTGTTTCTTTTTAATTTCATTATTAGTTAGGGAACAGTATAGTTAGTTAGGGTCCCTGTCATAATTTCCTGTCTTTTAGTGAGTAATTATCTTATAACTGTTTCTTCCTTTTAGAACAAAAAAAAGGACATCCATGTCAATTGTAAAAATCTTGCAACGCAAGAAGAACCAAATGAATTTACAGTTAGGTAACTAATAAAAGAAACAACTGAAGCATAACTGTGCACAGTTTAGGTAACTGTGGGCAAACAATACAAATATGTGATGTAAATCATTCTGAAGGGTTCGATGAGAAGAGAGGAACAGTAATATAAATAGCAGAAGACATTGTTAAACAAAACCCTAAATATGAATCCATCTGTAACAGGTAATCTTTCCTTTTCATTTCATTTCTATTAAATAACTGAGTGTGATAAAATTAAACAACAAATTGCATTCTTGTGTTTTCTAGTAGACCTCTCCTAACAGGCTGAGACAAAGTTGCCCACATTTGAACGACAAACAGAAGGCAGAGTATACCAAAGAAAAAGACAACAGCCCAGCAATCAACATTACTTTCAGTATTACGGTGCATCCAACTACAAAGGCAGAGAGCAAGCAAGATGCGAATTTCAGTGGGAATTTGTTATGAAACCAGCTTCAAGAAAGATAGAAAAGATAGATCAACGCCTTAGAATTCAGCCTCTTCGAGGGGACAACCTCCTTTACATTACATAAATGAACAATTCTTGGATGATTCAAATGAAAAAACCTCCTTTCTATATATAGGATTCTAAGGAGTCACAATATAACCCAGCCAACCTAGCAATAATAATATAAAGCCACAAAATAATAACAGAGGAATTCTATGGGGCACAGTAATAACAATATGGGGACAACAGGGGCACAACAATATTAATAAAGGGTATAACTACAATAGTAATGGGGTAATCACTAGTATTATAGGGACCCAACATGCCCCTCTCCTTCAAAAAAGTGTTGTCCTCAACGCTTGAGTAGTTCTGGATACTTCTGCATAAAATTCTCATCCTCCCATGTGGAATCTTCAGCGGATAAGTTCTTCCACTTGATAAGATATTCTGAAATTGATCGATTTCGTAGCTGTCGAGTTCTTGTTTCTATGACTGCTTCCGGTTCCAATATAATTTTTCCTTCCTCGTCAAGTTCTGGCAATATTGTTTGAACTGGGAGCTTGTCGCCTATAACCTTCTTTAAACATGAAACATGGAAAACTGGGTGCAATCGAGAAGCTGCAGGAAGCTCCAATTTGTATGCCATAGTACCAATCTTTTGCAACACCTTGTACGGACCATAATACTTTGGTGATAATTTATTATCCTTCTTAGCTTGCTTGAGGGACATTTGCTTATATGGTTGTAGCCATAGGAATACCCAATCACCTACATCAAAACTTCTTTCACTGCGATATTGATCTGCCTGTTGTTTCATTCTATTCTGTGCCAACACGAGGTTATCCTTTAAGAGTTGGAGGACTTGTTGTTGATGTTCGATGTGATGTTCCACTACTTGAACCTT
>APFE031460825.1:61892-88342 GCA_000404065.3 Pinus taeda
TTCTTCATGAGTCATGCTAGAGATTTCAGGTTCCTTACTAGGTGTTTTCATTTTCTTTCCTCGAGGCATCAGTTACCGATAATAATGCTCTACTAGCCCTTTGAATTCCTTCAAAATAAATTTTCAAACCAATCTTAAGCAAAAATTTAGAAGAATCTACACACCTTTTTTTCACTTTGTAGGAGCTCGATCTTGCCTCTGATGTATCTTTGTACTTTAAGAACATCCAATTCTGAAATTGTGACCTGTGGTAGCCCTCTGTGTCCTCTTTCCAATGCCACCAGCCTTATCCAAATTGGATTCTCCAAGGAAGCGTTATACGAAATCTCCCACGGTGACCTGATTATAGACTAGTTCAGTAGAGCGAACTTGTACGACGTGCCACAAGTCATTGTTTCAACCTTTAGCTCTGAAAAATATACAGAAGAAACTACAGTCTGTCCTATTTATGCACCTTCTTACTAAATTTCAATCCAATTTTCAGAGAAAATGTTATGATGATTTTCCCCAGGTCACCTGTTTGGAATGTAATTCAAGAGTCTGCAAAAAGCCCAACTTCCTCAGATCATATCTCCGCAAATATAGCGTAAAAAGCTCTGAAATTTGGACTTGAGATTTAGCGCGATGTCTTCTCAAATGGATTTTTTTTTCAACTTCTGAAACGTCGCGGAAAAAAGTTATAGCAAAAATGCCACGATGACCTGTTTGGAGCAGCGAAACCCTAGAATCCAAAGCTCTGATACCAAATGTTATGAAATCAGCTTCAAGAAAGATAGAAAAGATAGATCAACGCCTTAGAATTCAGCCTCTTCGAGGGGGGCAACCTCCTTTACATTACATAAATGAACAATTCTTGGATGATTCAAATGACAAAACCTCCTTTCTATATATGGAGTCTAAGGAGTCACAATATAACCCAGCCGACCTAACAATAATAATATAAAGCCACAAAAATAATAATAGAGGAATTATATGGGGCACAGTAATAACAATATGGGGATAATAGGGGCACAACAATATTAATAAGGGGTATGACTACAATAGTAATGGGGTAATCACTAGTATTATAGGGACCCAACAAAATTCCCCATGATAGAGGTAACCATTGTAACAAATATTTCTTCATTTCCATTATATAAACACAAATCAATGTTGGCACATAGTAACGATTGACAATCCTCAAGAGTATAATACAACAACTAGAGACTAGAACATTTTCCACAATGAAAAATATCAAGGCTAGGGTTCGAGACCTTGTAGGACTATACTGTTGCCGGGAGAAACAATAAGACAATTTACAAGCTATATCGAAGCCACAGAACGCAAAATAGCAGTCAGAGGAGCCAACCCTCACATTGCTAACCTATTGGCTATCTACATTAAAGAACAAAGAGGAAAGATTGCAATTAGGGTATTCATAGTAGAGAACAACCCTACCCATTCCATTGACGGATTTTAAGCCACGAATCGCTCCAAAACCAAAACCCCAACTTGCAACCGTAGCAATAGAAGCGAGTCAGTAAAACTTTACCAGAAAACAAGGGCGTAAAGCAACGGAACACTATGGAAACAGAAGAATTGTTTGACTTGCCGAGGGATAGTGAGCGCTGGTGGCTTAGGTTCGAACCTGGGTCGCGAATACAAATGGAAACCATGCTCACAAGGAGCAGCAAACATTAATACCACCGAAAAATTGAGCATGTAAGTATAGCAAGGAGGAGAGGACATACCTGATTGGAAATCAGATGAAACCAAGCCCAGGGTCCATTGTGAACGTGACCTGGACACAAGAACATTGACCACAAGTTAAATCCAGAATGCAACCACAGCAAATAGTGTAAAGACAGTTGAAAAAACAATAGAGACAGCATCATCCACGAAGCAAAGTATTAACCAGGTAGAGGAAATCACAACCAGAGGTGGACAAGGCACCATTCCATAGCAAACCATCGTTGCATACAAACCCTCTTCGTAGAACAAACCCTCAATATAAACACTTTGCAGAGCAAGAAACAAAATGACTGAATATCAAATGCCCAGGGTTTTGCAAACTTCAACGAGCGGGAAACATTAACCGAGGTAAGTACAGCTAAGTCAGCAACGTTAAATACTGCCATAAATGCTTCCAAAAAACCTCCAGAAATATCTGATTGATTAGTGTTAATCATATAACCAATGATCCGGGATTATTGTCAATAATACATTTGTTAATCACAACGCTGGAGTATTAATAATAATCGTCATAAACCAAAGTACAGGCTGGTCCCATCAATATCCCAGATAAGGTAGTATCTGATGTCTATTTGCTGGATAAATCATCGAATACGGGATTCCTCAATAATCGAATCCCACCTCTGGTTGTCACAGAGAATCATAGTGGTACAAACAGCTCACTTGAAGAGCTTCCCCAACCAGGCAGCTTCATATGAGATAATACTCGTAGATATGTATCCGGTCTCAGTGGTGCTTATAAAAACTGACTTTTGCTTCCTGCTCATCAATGATATCGAAGTATAATCCAAAGAAAAATAGCACTAAGAAGCGCTCTAGTGATCCTCCACACTGTCTGCCCAATCAGTATTTGAATAATCATGCAGTTTCATATTTCCGGCAGTGTATCTCAATCCATGAGAAATTGTGCCCCGAAGACATCTCAAATGATTCTTGGCACTAATCCAGTGAGGTTCAACCAAATATGAGCTCACTATTCTAACAACAAAACATATGTCCTAATGGAAGTTCACTAAGAACATCAACGCGAATGAGTTTATGAGATTCAGAGGCATTTCCCAAATCTGGTCCGACATCACTACCATATAACTTCTGAAAGTTAAGATCCTCGAGGTAGTCACAGGCTTGCAATTCACCATTCCACATCTGGAATCCAACTGCCTCTTACTTCTGCAAATGAGATGGTCTGCACCTGTTAGAAGTAGGTCATCCTCATAAGGTGTTGGTATGAGAGGTTTATCATCCACAACCTTCGGATGGTTTGGATCTGTTTCAATCCTAGTGAATCTAAGCTTTATTAGATAGCTATCGATCCTCTCATACTATGCTCGGGGTGTTTTGCTTCAAACCATAGAGGGCTTTCTTCCACCTACATATGCAAGATTCTTGATAATCAATCTTAGACCCCTTAGGTTGTTCCAGACTTGTGGACCTGCTACATGAGGGGAATGGTCCCCTTGTAAGATTTTCCTTTGGTACATCTCAAACATGTACTTTCATGCTCCTTTTGAATTCAGGCATCCCTGTCACAATCTGACTCATAGACCTTCGATGCTACATGACAATGGACATGGTCCCCAGTGGACTTCCTGCAATTTGATACAACCCTGAACTCAAAAACATCTTTGAAAATTCTATTTCCAAACGCGTACCTTTTCATCGATGAGTGCCACCCTGAAACCTTTGACTTCCATTTCCAAGATGGACACCAGGTTATTCTTGCGATCAAGTACATAAAAGTGATTCGGGGTTCCTTGCTTTCTTTGAAGAGACGACCATTTCCTTGATGACTTGCATTACCTTTGGACACTCCTTCGCATAATGGTCGAACTTATTGCAACCAAGTCATACGCCTTTCCTTCCAAGATCCAAACTTTCCAATGAAGTGATCTTTAGATTGGCCATCAAAAACTTCCACTACACCATTCTGATAATATGTTCTACTTCGACTTCACCCTTTGTGAACTTAGAAGAGAGATGTGAAACTCGTTGATCCTTTTGTCTTGTCCCTATTGTCTTTGGTAATTGCTCTTTCACTCTTGCTTGGGCACTGTCTTCACCTCAGCTCTAATACCATGTTAATTTTAGGTATGTTCTATGCTAGAGAAATTTATTTCAATTTCTTTTCCACATTAGCAATCACATCAGCATAAAGTAAGCTACAGATAAAACATAAATATAAATCGCAGAAGACAAGCCAAGACAAGAGGACACAAGATGTGGCGCTAGCCAGGGACAAACCCCAATGTGGGGAAACCCTTGATCAATTCTTCTTTTATGTTCTTGAAATTTCAGCAAAGAAAGTGAGAGAGATAGTACATTTACAATAGAATTCAATCACTTTGACTTTTGATATCGGCATGAGATCAGTGGAAGACATATTACTTCAACTGATTCTCTAAGGTGACTCGTTCACCTATCATAGTGTTGCATCTCGTCTATTTGTTGCACATTACCGTGTGACACCTTGTTGAACTATCACATGTGTTGAACCTTGATGACTGAGCTACTCTCATCTTCATGCTACTCATCATGCTGCATCTTCCATGGTCTTATTCATCATCAAGCTACCCATGCTCATGATCTCATTCATCATTATGCTGCCCATGCTCATATCATCATGCATCATTATGTTGCCCATGCTCATATCATCATGTTGCTTATTATACTACCCATGATCTCATACATCATGTTGCCTTCCTTCAGAGACAGATGCTCTCATTGTTTCAGCAGTTCCTGGTAGTTCTGACAGTTCCCAGTAGTTCCGACAGTGCCGACATTTCTGGCTTTTTTAGATTTTCCATCTTTTCCGACTTTTCTGTCTATTCTGGCTTTTCCGGATTTTCTGGTGTTTTTAGCTTTTCCAGTGTTTCCGGCTTTTCTGGCGGTTCTAGCTTTTCCCACAGTTCTGGATTTTCTAGCTTTTTCGGCTTTTCCGAATTTTCTGGTATTTTCGGCTTTTCCAGTGTTTCCAGCGTTTCCGGTAGTTCCAGCTTTTTCGACAGTTCTAGATTTTCTAGCTTTTCTGGCAATTCTGACTTTTCCGATAGTTCCAGCTATTCCTGCAGTTCCGACTTTTCAGGTAGTTCTGGCTTTTCCAGCAATTCCGACTTTTCCAGTTTTTCCGGCTTTTCTTTAGGATCTCTCCTCCTAATAAAACCCAAAGACAAGTAGAGAGAGGAAGAGATCCACGTGTGTGTAAAAATGACTTGAAGTCCTCTTCTATTTATACTAAAACGTAGAGGTTGAATAGACATGACTATTGGGCTTCTAAGCCTACATAAGTTGCTGGCTAACTTAACAATTTGTCCATAACATAAATAAATTCATAACTTCATAAATACTTATCGGAATCGGATGATCTTTAGATCAATCCTACACCTCTCAATGAGAGGGATCCAATACAAATATAAGATTCCATAAATAATATGACCCACATGGATTTTGGCCCTAGTTTCTAATTTTAACAGGAGGCTATCTTGCATACAAAATCAATCTAGTTAGCAAGGTATAACTTTACAACATGCTAACTCAAACATAATTAAGATCATGATATCCATAACATTAACTAACTAGCATGTTCACATCATAAGCTCATAAACATTTATCCTTCATGCATAACAATCACATATGTACAATCAGTCTAGATTAGTACAACACCATATCACCAATATGTTAGCTCATACCTGAATATCGCTACCATAACCATCTACATAGGTCAAACAAGGTTAACATAATACACATAACATCAAGATATTCAATACAATTAACATAACCATCACACATATGACCGATCTAATTTACAACAACAAGATCTCAATGAAATAACTCTAATCGTCAAGCTAACTGTCATTTAGCAATAACAAGTTAACCTATAACATACTCATTAGCAACATATAACATAATCATCATGTTATCTAATATAAAACAACAATAGGAATGCATACAACCACATGTTACTATCATTCTTGACTATCTGACACATGTGCATATAACTATACAAATCAACTATCATATATCATGAATGTAACCATAACATCAAAAGACAAGTACGTAAACCTAATGTATATAACCCTAATGCATATAAAAATCCTTAATCTACATACCTGAATGCCAAACATACACTACCTGTATGACAATATCATCTTACCCCAAAGTCCAATGATGCATCCTCATTATGATGATATGCATCTCCTGCTCTATCTCAGCCAACACAATAGCATCATAACAACCAATAGCATCATGATGACCTAAATTTCATACAATGACTTCACAAGGCATATTTTACCTACTATACATGCATAATCATAACCAAGACCATACACACATAACAAATGCATATACACACATAAAAAATGAGTACCAAATCATATACTCATCATTTTAGCTAGAATCCAATCATCAATGCCTGACCATACTAACTACACAAACCATGACCTCATGCATGACAACAAACATTACTCCATTGTACACATTGCCACATGCGACCAACAATATGCATAAGCAATGCCAAGTCAAGTACACCTACGCATAAACGCATGCAATCAAACATAACCAATCAGATCTTGTAATCAACCTACAATACTAAGGCATGTAATCAAAATATTCAAAAAAAAATGTAACCTAGCATACAAGGATGTAAGTAGGTATCATGAAATCAACATGTGAGTGACATATAATCCATACACAATCAGTCACATACCCATTTCAAATATACTTCATGGAATCAATATCAAATTCTCCATGATAATCATACTACAACCCTAATCCATCATCAAGTAATTGCAAAAAGTATATAAGTGTAAGAGACACACATGCAACTGACATGCATGCATGACCAACAGACATTCAACCCATTCAGTCTGAAAGTTGAACCATGCTCTGATACCACTCTGTAACACCCTCCTTCCACATCTACCCAGGCAACCGACCAGCTGGGGTAAACATGCGATGAGAGGCCACTATGATAAGATTCAACCTCCTTGGTGACGTTAAGGAAATGGAATCAACAAAACATCACATATAGTCATCCAACTTCATCCAAATAACCTCCATGAGACAAGTCAATCATTCAAACTGCCTATCCTTTGGTCCCATTTTTGTTTGAGAGACTTAAGGGCAGGGTAACGCTCCCTAGACACTACCCAGGTGAGTTAGTTTAAGGACTAATGCTCCCCAGACACTGTCCAAGTTCTTTATAACGCTTCCCAGACACTACCCAGGCGAATTAGTCTCAGCACTAATGTTAGCATTCCGGGATTTGAGCCACCCTTTTCGTCCCAGAGCCTAAGAGACTTTCCAGAATGGAATGTTCACTTAGAATTAGTAAGGATGCAAGGAAACAATGATTCAAAAGCAATAATATGAATAAGATCATCACCAGACCCCTACTAGCCATGACAGACATTTCGTCAAACATATCATCAACATTTAACTTGCAAATGTAAATAACAAAAATTAAGTGTAGGGATCTCATACTTATCTGAGAATCGCTATGAACCATTGTTCCCTCATTCAATTTGCTGCATTATCCTTCATTAACTCATAAACACATTATCCATTCATATACAAGTAAAAACATGCTGAGATCCATACATAGTTGCTATCATGAAATGTGCATATAACTAGCATAATAGGAACAGAAATACAATAAACATATTAACCATAAAATCCAAAATTCATTAGTACCTTTACACATGAAAATCAAGGGAATGGATTTTTCATTAATGAATGCAATGAACCAACTGGAGATGGGACTACAACGTTCCACCTAACCGTAGAATGGTTGAGCCAAATCTCTCTTCAATCATTCACCCCCATGCCATATTCCAAGCATGAATGTGGGATCTCATAGAACACATCAATAAAAACTCATCCAGCTCTTACAGAGGCCATCCACCTCAACCCATCAAATAGTGATTCCACCTCACGGTCAGACATCACCAAAATGATCATCAAATTAGTTTCCATCCAAGTCTTCTAGGGCTTCCAGAGCGTTTGTCCAACCAGGGCTTCAAGAACTAGTAATTCAACCCAAGCTATGGAAACATGAGAACCAACCAAAATAGAGCAATGAAAGTAAACCCACAATCACCATGGCTATCCAAGAAATGGCAAGGCTAGGCAATCCAATTTCAATCTCGACCATCCTCCATGCCAATGACATATCATAACCAAGAAACCACAAGCATGTGCCATGCATGCCAAAACTAGTGAAGAAATCATAAATGCAACTCGGTACTTGCAAGAAAATATGATGCAGTTGCTAACGCAGATGCCTTCTTACACTTTCCTGCTCTTCCTTTTCCTTCTTGCTCCAAGAATCCAAGTATGCCACGCCCTCCAAGAGTGCTCCAAGAAAACTCTAAGTATCCAAGAGTATGAGAGAGAGAGAGAATAATGAGAGAACTCCAAAACTAAATTGACCAAGCCTTGCTCACTGATCCTCAGAAAATTTTTTATTAATGAGGCCTCTATTTTTTTCATTTTCCATTATTTTTCTTCAATTTCCTCCTCACATGAAACTTGTGACCTTTCACATTCCTTTTTTCCTATTTTCCTTTATTTTCATAAATAAAATGCCAATTAATGTCTCATCCCTTTCCAAAAACTTAGCCATTGCCTTTGCCAATTTCCTTAGCCATAAACAACCAAATGAACACCCCCTAGGATGTCTTTCCCAACATTTATCTTGGAATATGTGTCCCATCATCCGTGGTATTCGTATATTTTTACATGGAATTTTCATAATGACTGTTACAACAATCAGCTATATGCTAGGTATATCAAGTGTGATTTTTACAAAAGTCAAATACAATATCTCGGTCCTGTCATATCAGCAGAAGGTATAATGGTGGACCCAAAAAATATTAGGACCATTATGGAGTGGACCACCCCGAAGAATGTCGTTGATATTAGGTCCTTCTTGTTCCTAGCGGGGTACTATCATCGGTTCACTGAAGGATTTTCGAAAATTGTTTTCCCCACAACTTCGTTACAGAAAAAGGGAAGGAATTTTCGATGGAAAGTTGAATGTCAACAAAGCTTTGAGCGATTAAAACACCTACTTACTATTGCACCTGTATTAAAGGTGGCGGATCTGAAGAAATCATTTGTTGTATGTACATATGCTAGCAAGGAGGGTGTTGGCAGAGTATTAATGTAAGAGGGAAATGTTATAACTTATGAATCCCACAAGTTGAAGGAATAGTAGTAGCAATATTCTGCTTATGATCTTGAATTAACAGCAATAGTGCATGCAATAAAAATGGGGTGAAACTACTTGTTGGGGAAGAAATTTCTATTGTTAACAAATCATAGTAGTCTTACAAATTTCTTTAACCAATCTAGTTTAAATGCCTATCAAGCCAGGTGGACAACCTTTTTAACTGAATTTGACTTTGAAATAAAGCATCTTAAGGGAAAATAAAATCAGGTTGTTGATGCATTAAGCAGAAAGTTGCATTGCATTTACGAAATACATTTCAGCCAAGCGAAGTCAAATCTCCCCAATATGATTAAAGAAGCATCTCTTAAGGATCGGGAGTACACCTTCCTTTGGCAGTAAGAAATCAATGTTCAAGATAAAATGAAAAAATCAGAATATGGAATAAATCTAGATAAAATGTTAACTTTTAGAAATCGAATTTATATTCCTAATCAGAATTCTGTTAAACAATTTTTATTGGATGAATTTCACAAGAAACCATATGCTACCCACCCAAGATACTAGAAACTACTTTCAGCTATCAAGAAAGGTTATTTATGGCCAAGTTTAAGAAAAAATATTACTGAATACTTGACTTAATGCTTATAATATCAGTTGGTGAAGGCAGAACATCAACATCCCACTGGACTACTGCAACCACTGCCTATCCCTGAGATGAAATGGGAGGTGATTACTTTGGATTTTATCACAGGTTTGCCCTGAACTAAGAAGAAACATGACTCAGTTATGGTGGTGGTTGATAAGCTAAGGAAAACCGCTCATTTTATACCAATGAAATCCACTTACAAGACTATTGAAATTGCAGATATTTTTATGGGAGAGATATTTAGATTGCACGAAATACCCAAAGTGGTAATCTCAGATAGGGATGTAAAATTTACATCCGCATTCTGGAAGACCCTTTTCTCTAGATTGGGCACACATATCCAATTCATTATTGCTTACCACCCTCAAACAAATGGTCAGACTGAACAAGTTAATCAAGTTTTAGAGGATATGTTAAAAATGTTTGTGATGTAGCATCCACATAAGTGGCACGATTACCTCCACTTGGTAGAGTTTTCTTACAATAACGGACACCACGAGTCATTGGGAATGATTCCCTTTGTAGCATTGTATGGAAGAAGGTGTAGGGTACCCATAGATTGGAACAGTCTTGTCAATAGACTAACATTGGGTCCTGTTATGCTAGCCGAGATGGAACAAATGGTTAAAAAGATTCGTCAGAACTTAAAATCCACCCAAGACAAAAAAAAAAAAATTATGCAGACAAAAGAAGAACCTATAGAGAATTCCAGGTGGGAGATCACGTGTATTTGCAAGTCAAGCCAAGGAAAAGTACCTTGCAGTGGAGGGGTTGTGCTAAGTTAGCACCCTGGGATTGTGGTCCTTTTCAAATATTGGAATGAATTGGACCTGTAGCATATGAGCTCGCTTTACCAAGCCATATCCAGGTTCACAATGTTTTCCATGTCTCCTTGTTAAAAAAATATGTGTACAATCCTTAGCATATAATTAACTGGGAAAATCTACAGGTCTAACCAGAAGGAGAATTTCTGGCAGAACCTCTTCGTGTTCTCAAATGGAGAGAAACAACCTTGTGGAAACAAGCCATCACCCAGGCTAAAGTGCAGTGGAAGCACTTTGGCCCGGAAGAAGCCACCTGGGAAGAAGAGGATTTCATGCAGAAATCTTACCCTACGTTATTTTCGTAAATCAAGGAGAACATCGTGGATGGTATTCCTGATAAGAGGGGGGAGATGTAACACCCCACATTATATGAACAATTAATGTATTACACTCTCTTACTTTTACTTCTATTTAATGTTATGATTTTTTCATCATATGTTCGATGAGAAAATTAAAGAACTATGGATGAGTTGGCCAAAACAATATAAATAATGCATAATAAGAATTAAAGTATTTTCAAGAAACTGAAAACAATGGTTAAACCTCCTGAGACAGTTAAGGTGGTTACTCACCTGTTTCCTCAAAAGGAGAATTCGAGGAAGACCTAGGGGGCTAGAGAATTTGAGAGAGGAAAGTAATAGATTTGATTAAAAATAAGAATGCTACCACCGGAAACTCCTTGAGCTGGGTGAGATAAACCAGTGGGAGATCTGGAAATAATCTATGAGGGTATGTGACTTGAGACTGGACTGTTGGTCCTAATGCTTCAAGATACCCAAGTTGGATACAAATTCCATAATTACTGTCTAGAGGGGAAGAGCTCAGGGGAGGGTCTAGACGTCATTGCCAAACTGACGGCTAGGTGGTGATATCTTCCTGAAGAAAATCTAATGACAAGAAGACTGTGAACAAATAAGTGCTTAAATCTTTCTTATGTCTCAATTTTTATTAAGGATTGGTAATTTCTAGTATTGTTAGGTTACTTTAATCAAATGAAAAGGAAATTCTGAAAATTGATGTTTAAATCCATTCTGTGTATGGACATAAGGGTTTTCTTGATCTAGACAAAAAATTGTTAAATATATGTTCTTGAGGAAAAACCAATTGTAACCATTATTTATTACACTATCTATGCACTGGTTAATAATTAGGCATTTAATTGAAAGTTGTGGGTAAAGCCCAGAAAATTCCAGCATAGCTGAACAGAAGAAAAAAAAATACGTATATAATTGGAAAGAACAACAAAGAATCTAAGTATGTTGAACCTGGACTTTAGAATTTAAAATGCAGTCCTAATTATATTCAATGGCTTTGCCTAAATACAACTGAAAAATCACAAATTTTAAAAGCACAAATAGTAAATAGAAGAAAGTTTGTTTTAGCACCTACATCTTCGAATTTATTTAAGCACCAATACAAAGACCTTATTTATTTCAGTAGTGTCAAAAACAACCATTCCACTCAATAAAAATAACAATACAAGAGAACTTTAATGATTTCATTGTACTTAGTGTAAGTGAATAAGTGGAAATTGGCCTTGTAATAACTAACCACCGTGTTGAGACTCGAAGGTCATCAAAACAAGGTCCGAAATGAAAAAGAAACCAAACATTCATAGCCTGAGTTGTATAGAGGAACCTTAAGCTAGAAAAAGAGACAATGAATATCGTTTACAAAAACTAATCACTTATTTTTACCAAATCTTATACCAAGAGCCTTAAAACTAAATATCAAAACGAGCAATGTTCACAACTTAACACCCAGTGAATAAATCGCGTACTCAGGAGGAGTAACCCTCGGCTCTTCCACTTCACATAAAACCTAGTAAACCAAGACCAGGATGGCCCAATAAACAAGGGGAAAAAATAACGACTAATGTGTTCCAACCTGGAAGAAAGACAACAAGCCACCAAAGAGAAACCCTGAGCAGCGACATCACGGGAGTCGTTCTAGTGTTGGTCGGCACCTATAAAACATTAGAAGTGAAGATATCATTGAAATTGTTCAAGACCAGTTGGAAACTTCAATAAGAGCAGATCAAATGCCAGTGTTACATGTGCTAAAGCTCCAGCTGAACCCAAGAAGCCAAAGGCGAATGACCCAGCTAGAACAGATTGTGGACTCAGTACTTACTTGATAACTGAAGAGGTGTGCTAACCTTTCTTCAACTCATCCACAAGACATGCGAGGACATATGTGCAACTCCTTTGCTTTCTCAACTCGCCTTACAGTCTTCCATAACGATGATCTTCAAAGAACTGACCTCAGTCAGGCGGCCCAGCAGGCTTCAATATTAATCAAGCAAAATTTGTACATACCATATTATGCTTCAGAGTAGAGCAAAGTCTCTAGTCTCTGGTTACATACACAAAGCACTCACACAAAGCACCAAGGTAAGCAAGCTGCCTTCGATGCTTCACTCATCCTATCGACTTCTATTTATAACAAACTAATTTAGACAAAGAGAATCTTGGGGGTCCTTGTCTGACATTACTTAGTCTGGACAGTGTCTACCCAATAGTTCTCGAGTACAATAATAGACTCAAAAAGAAACCGCACTAACAAAAGCAAACACACTGACACGGTCCAATAGGACTTCTGTCACTTTCAACGTCCAAACCCGGATCAAATTCTGATGAAGACTTGTTATCATAATATTGTTGCTCAAGTATTTCTAGGTACCTTTGTTCCCAATCAATATCATGATTCCCTTGAGCATCTTGATACGTGTCGACGTATATGATGTCTTTTTCTAGAGCATCTTCTTTTACTTTTTCTTTTCCTTTATTGTTGGCAATGGTTAAAGTAGATTCCTTTCTGAGTGGGGGATGTGAAGATTGTCCTGTGTCGAATTTTATTGTATCTGTCGTTACATAAAGATTTTTTTGTGGAAACAAATACTCAGTGTCCTTTTTCGATCATCGATTAATATAGGCCATAGGATCTATTTCAATGCCGAGAAAAGGATTTGTTCTTCTTGTTCTAAAATCAGGCAGATTTTGAACAGATAATTCAACACCATCGAGCAGCTCCCATTTAAAAATTTGGAACATACTAACCGATCTTTCTAGGCAATACTGAACCCAAATTTTACAGTATTGACTGATATCAAATTGTTTCTGCCAACCTCTGGTAAACACCATAGATGAACAAACGTGAGTGGACAGTAGCAAATTTATTAAATAGGCAACATCCTCATTCTAGTTACCACGTAGGATGCTTAAAGTAACAAGGCCTTTCTAATTTATCCATATAGCAAAAGTGGCATTTTTTCCTTGTAATTTGTCTAAAGTTTTGATTAAAGACAGTTTTTCTTGCAACATTAATTTAGGAAATTCTTTAAGCCATCCTGTGATTCTTCTGATTTCGTCGGGATTATTTACTATCTGTGGCTCATCAAGACTTTCTGAACAAAATAATTGAGAAAATGGATTTGGTTCGACTGATTTTCTAAATTCCAGACTGTGATGGTCCCATGGTGCTGAGAATGTTCTTAAATACTGCAAAGTTCTTTCAACACACTGAGATGACCTAACACATAATTTTTTCTGACATTTCCCATCTCTGATTTCCCAATCAGCAAAAGGCTGAAATAGCTCGTACTATGGGAATGAATCAGTAGTAGCATAATTTTCATCAAGTCTTTGCAGAAAAGTTGCTTCAATTTCTTCAAACAAGTCAGGAATTCTTAAAGATACTAAAAATCTTTGAACACCTTCAGTCATGTTTATTTCTTCCAAATCCAACATTTTTGCCGAGGTAAAAACTGAGAGAGAAAAATCAATAACTCCAATGATTTGTTAATAGTTCAAATTTTTCAAAATTTTAATTGACTTTTCTGAATACTCCTTTGTCCAGTAGTCATCTAGGATTTTAAAATAAAGTTTTACCTTCATGTTCGGCTACGGGAATATTTTTATCAAATCTTCATCTAACCCCAGAAATATTCCAATGTTCTTAGCTTGCCAAGCTTGACAATTCTGTATCCATTGGTTCCTTCGTAGTCTCATGCATACAACCTTTTTGATTTCTTCTGCAATATCACTGGCTACATACTGAAGTATTTGAAATCTCTTTACAAATGTTGCAAAAGAATATTCTTGAGGAGTAACTCCTGGAAAGTCAAAAATTCCATGTTTATTAACCAAACCATGTGCCTTATTCATTTCCCTGGTGAGAGAATCTGCAAGCATATTAGAATTGCCTGACACCCATTCAACATCAAATTCATACATTTGAAACCAAATTTTCCAAGCCAATAGACGACATCTTGCTAGCTGTTTAGAAATCTTGGCATTTAAAAAATATTTGAAATTCATTGAATCAGTTCGAATAAAAAATTTTACTGGAGCCAAATAAATTTCAAATTTTTGAATACCATTGAAAATTGCTAAAGTCTCTTTTTCTGTAGGGAAATAATTCTTCTGATAAGATTGGAATTCTCCTGAAGCATAACCACACAAGACTTCTTCGGTCTCCTTCCCTATCTTTACTCTTTCAAGCAAAACTGTTGCCCAAAAATTATCAGACGCATCAGTTTGGAGAATCAGGAAACTATTACCTGGTGGCTTTAGAGCAGGAAGATGTTGGCACTCTTCCTTTAATTGTTGCACAGCTAGAGTGGCTTCTGGAGACCAACCATGGTTCTGATGTGCACGGATTAGTGCAGTCTTTTCTGACAAATTAGGGATATACTTATGTACATAGTTAAGAATACCAATAAACCGCTAAATCATTTTAGTATCAGTCAACTAATCAGGAAACTCAGATAGTTTTGATAAAACATGTGGCTGCATCTGTATTTTTCCTTCTTTGACATGAATACCCAGAAAATCAATATTTTCTTGGAAAAGAAGCATTTTCTTTTCTGACAGGACTAGACCATGTTTCTTTGCTTCTTCAAGAAATATTTTCAAATGCTTCATATGGGTTTCTAAGTCAGGACTGTGAACTAAAATGTCATCAACATATACAACAATGAAATCATATTTACTGAAAATATAATCCATCCGCCTTTGAAAAATGCAGGGGCATTCTTTAAACCAAATGGAATAACACGCCATTGATAGAATCCATCAGGACCAGTAAAAGCAGTCTTATGGCGATCATCAGGGGCAATTTGAATCTGATAGTATCCAGATTTCATATCAAACTTGCTAAAAATTTTACTATTCCGGATTTTCTACATTATCACCTCTTGCCTTAGCAAAGGATATTGAAAGCTTTTAGTTATAGCATTCATAGGCTTATAGTTTATCACCATACGATCTTTTCCTCTAACTATTTCCAAATGATTTCTAACTAAAAAAGCAGAACAAGAATAGTGGGACTCACTTGGTTCAATCAACTTTAATTGTAGCAGTTCTTCAATCTGTCGTCTGATTTCTTGTTCATCCTTTGGGGTGCATGGTATCATTTTTCCAGTGACTCCATTATCATGCATTGTGATGATCTCTTGCATAGGACTCTCAACATCCCGGAATTCTTTGGGATTTTCAGAACAGCATGTTAACAATTCATCAAAAAGTTCTAATTGATTTTGTGACCAATCAGGATTTCGGAAAGCTTTTTACTTATGTTGGCTATTTTGTTCATAGATTTGTAACACTTCTTTCCAATCTCGGGAAGTCTTTTGAGACTTTCTTTCTCCAACCTTTTTCTGACTATTCTGTCTTCTGGCTTCTGAATCGGCCATTGTTAATCTTGGCACTGCAACTGCTTTTTTCTTGATATTACAAATAATTTTATCACTACTTATAGTGACAGGAAGAACAGAATTTATGAAAGGCATACCAAGAAATAAACTTGCAGAGTTATCATAATGTTGGATTGTCGATATCTTTACAATACTCCCTCCAATTTTCATTGAAATGTTGTCCACGTAGTGTGTAAGATTGACTGAACCACCAATAGTTTCTAACACAAGGATATTTTGGAGTGGTTTCCAAAGGCCTTTGAAGAGGGGAGGTCGAGCCAGATTATTAGATCCCCCAGTATCTATAAAAGCATCTACTGTAACCCAATCACCTCTGACTTGGACTTCAACGGGAATATACAGTAGATTGTTAGATTTTACAATCTTCTTAAGAAAAGCACTTTCATCTGGAGGAACTATAGCTCTTTTTGACATGGATGATGAAGAGGAAGCCACAATTTTTGGATAAGGGCAAAACGAATTCACAATGGGTTGTGGAGACAATGAATTGAAAATGGGTGTGGAATTATGATTTGCTTGTTGGGATTCTGATGTTGAGTCTTCTTCTGAAGACGTTTCATTGGTTTCTTCTGTATAGTCTTCAGAACTATCTTCATCACTATAATGATTTTCTTCTTCATCAAATTCAAAATCAGAGTAATTGTCACAAATATTCATTTTTTGATTCAGCTCAAAAATATCTTCATTATCTGACATAGAAGCATCAGTCAAAATATATACATCTAACACTTCGTCTTGAGATTCAACAACAAACCAATTATCTACAAATTCTTCTATATCTACACATGCTTTTAGCTTTGATGATGCATTTTTCGGACATTTTCTTGCATAATGGCCTTCTTTCTTGCAAACAAAACAGGCATTATCTTTTCTTGGATTTTTTCTTCTCTTCAAATATTTAAACTTTTTGAATGGCCTTCTAGGATTTGCTACTCTTTTTGGACGGAATTTTCCATATCTCCTGGATTTTCTAGACTTTCTTTTCTGAAAAGGGGTCCATGGTAGAACAGATCTGCAAACATCTAACCCTGGTGAAACTTCTTGGGTCTTCTTTTGCCAACAAAGATATTTAACCTTTTCTTGGCATCTAAATAGCAAATCTATCCAATAGATTTGGTCTATGGCTTTTCCTTAACCCTCAAGATCTTTCATAATCAAATCTCCTAGATTTCCAGGTAATTTAGATAGAAAAGAAACTTTCTGAACAGGATCATTTGGTAAATTGGTTTTATAAATTTTTGACATATAGTCACTGCCAAATGAATCTAGCAATTTGAGATCTGTTAATTGCATTCTGGTAAGATCTGTAATGATCTGTTTCCTTTCGTCTACTGGTTCCGGCACAAATTGAGTAAGTAAAAGGACTTCTAAAGTAGCTAAACCATTTGCAGCTACATTTTGCCTTTCTTCTTCAGATGGCCCCATCCACCAATCATGGATGATGCCAACCATTCTCTTTTCAGCTAAGAAAAAAATGGAATAATTATCCAGTTTTGATACCACTTGCATTTGGTAGAGAGCACCTATCCAAATTCTTATAGATTCTGCTGGATTTGATGATTTATCTAAATCAAGCACATAACCAGAAGCATTAGCTGCAAATAAATCTTGTTCAATTCTTGGAAATTTTGGCACTTCTTTAAACACATTTTCTTTCTGCAATGAGGGTCTAATAAATGATGGAAACTTTGTAGCAGCATTCTCAAGAGTAGCTAATTCATTTCTTGATTTTGGAATTTTAATTTTTTTAGCTAACTCCATTCTTAGATCAACCTTAGAAGTTGATTCTTCTTCTCCCTCATTTGAATCTGTTTCTGTCTCTTCTACCATAGGTACATGCATCGATCTAGAAAAAATAGGCACTTTTGATTCTCTTCTTTTTCTTTCTTTCTTTTTCTGCAACTTTTCTTGTTTCCTTTGTTTTTCTTCTTATTGCTCATCATGCAACAACTTAAGATTTGCTAAGATTAACTCACTTTGGCTGCCTAAGTCATCTAAGACTTCTTCTGCATGGGAACACCAAGTGGTTAAATAGTTCCCGATCTGATATGTCTGATCTAACTCATTCGTACTCTGAGCATTGTGTTCAATCAGTGGAGCACAATCAGCTCAAGTTGCAGGCTGTTTAGAAGAAGAGGATGTGGTACAGAATTTTGTTTTGGGAGGCCATTTTCCTCCTTTGACAAAACAGCAGTTTGTATACTGTCATTCTTCAATGGGATGGTATATAGAACTTGAAATATGATACATCTTATTTGCAGATGGTAAAAACGGCTTGGACTCTAGTATATACAATTCAGTTGGGGACAACTGAGGTTCATTTGCAATTTCATCAATTATAGGAATGTTAACTGTTCTGGACGAGGAGGCTTCTTCTGATGGTATTATCGGATAGACATGTTTTCGTGGCCTAACGATAGGCTTCTGTAATTTAGGCTGAGCAGGTATTAACTTAACATGTCCATTATCTATTGCTACTCTTTTAAGTTTTGGATCAGACCTTTTTGTGTCTGCAATAGATTTATATTGGAAATACCAATTTCCAGGTAATTCAGTGGGATCATACATCACTCCTTCTACTTGGGCATTCGATATTCCTACGATGCCACAGTCTTTGAGAACGGGTTGCTTCATCTTGGGGTGGACTGTATTAGTCAATTGAAACGATGCTTGGGCAATTACAGAGAGATACTCACTATCATCGGCCATGGATAGACCTTGAACTCCAACCAACATTTTCCAGCAATCTTTTAAATGGACATCACTTAAACTAACAACATAGTCAGGATAAATGGTTCCATATTGGCAACCAAATGCTAGATTTCCCATTATGGTTCTGATTCTGGCATTATCATATGACTGGTTATGAGTGTCAAACAGTTCTGCAATACATGGCGCATTTATACCATGGTGAAATAAAGGAGCTAAACCAATTCTTATCCCCCCAAAGTGAAGAAAAAAATACTTTCCATCCTTGACATATTGCTTAGAACTTCTTAATATCATCCTCAGAGAACATATTTAAAGCAACAATCTGAACAGACGGACCAGAAATCTTCAAGGTGATTTCTACTTCTTTCAGAAATGATTTTTTCTTGAACACAAAAGTAATAGGAAGCTTATATATATCATTAGCATGCAGAGAGGGCAGATTCCAATTTTCAGGGTTCTATACTATTTCATGATTATCAGCATTATGATCTATTTCAGTTTCAGTAGATCAAGAAGATATTTCATTAACGACATGGCAATCAATAGTAGAAAACGAACGTAGCAGACTTGCCATTAAAATAAATTCAACCAGAGATTGACTAAAGTGGCGTTTATCGTAATAGCAGTTATAGAATAACATCTCTTCGAAGGCTACCTGGCCAGCTTTAGACTCTATCTAGAATTTATTCTAGTCCTGAGAATAAATTCTAGACAGAGTCTAAAGCTGGCCAGGTAGCCTTCGAAGAGTTGTTATTCTATAACTTCTATTATGATAAACGCCACTTTAGTCAATCTCTGGTTGAATCTATTTTAATGGCAAGTCTGCTATGTTCGTTTTCTACTATTGATCGTTGTGTCGTTAATGAAATATCTTCTCGATCTACTGAAACTGAAATAGATCAAAATGCTGATAATCATGAAATAGTAGAGAACCCCGAAAATTGGAATCTGCCCTCTCTGCATGCTACTGATATATATAAGCTTCCTATTACTTTTGTGTTCAAGAAAAAATCATTTCTGAAAGAAGTAGAAATCACCTTGAAGATTTCTGGTCCGTCTGTTCAGATTGTTGCTTTAAATATGTTCTCTGAGGATGATATTAAGAAGTTTAAGCAATATGTCAAGGATGGAAAGTATTTTTTTCTTCACTTTGGGGGGATAAGAATTGGTTTAGCTCCTTTATTTCGCCATGGTATAAATTCACCATGTATTGTAGAATTGTTTGACACTCGTCACCAGTCATATGATAATGCCAGAATCGGAACCATAATGGGAAATCTAGCATCTGGTTGCCAATATGGAACCATTTATCTTGACTATGTTGTTAGTTTAAGTGATGTCCATTTAAAAGATTGCTGGAAAATGTTGGTTGGAGTTCAAGGTCTGTCCATGGCCGATGATAGTGAGTATCTCTCTGTAATTGCCTAAGCATTGTTTCAATTGACTAATACAGTCCACCCCAAGCTGAAGCAACCCGTTCTCAAAGACTGTGTCACCGTAGGAATATCAAATGCCCAAGTAGAAGGAGTGCTTTATGATCCCACTGAATTACCTGGAAATTGGTATTTCCAATATAAATCTATTGCAGACACAAAAAGGTATGATCCAAAACTTAAAAGAGTAGCAATAGATAATGGACATGTTAAGTTAATACCTGCTCAGCCTAAATTACAGAAGCCTATCGTTAGGCCACGAAAACATGTCTATCCGATAATACCATCAGAAGAAGCCTCCTCGTCCAGAACAGTTAACATTCCTACAATTGATGAAATTGCAAATGAACCTCAGTTGTCCCCAACTGAATTGTATATACCAGAGTCCAAGCCGTTTTTACCATCTGTAAATAAGATGTATCCTATTTCAAGTTCTAGATACCAGCCCATTGAAGAATGGCAGTATTTAAACCGTCGTTTTGTCAAAGGAGGAAAATGGCCTCCCAAAACAAAATTCTGTACCACATCCTCTTCTTCTAAACAGCCTGCAACTCGAGCTAATTGTGCTCCACTGATTAAACACAATGCTCAGAATACGAATGAGTTAGATCAGACATATCAGATCGGGAACTATTTAACCACTTGGTGTTTCCATGCAGAAGAAGTCTTAGATGACTTAGGCAGCCAAAGTGAGTTAATCTTAGCAAATCTTAAGTTGTTGCATGATGAGCAACAAGAAGAAAAACAAAGGAAACAAGCAAAGTTGAAGAAAAAGAAAGAAAGAAAAAGAAGAGAATCAAAAGCGCCTATTTTTTCTAGATCGATGCATGTACCTAAGGTAGAAGAGACAGAAACAGATTCAAATGAGGGAGAAGAAGAATCAACTTCTAAGGTTGATCTAAGAATGGAGTCAGCTAAAACAATTAAAATTCCAAAATCAAAAAATGAATTAGCTACTCTTGAGAATGTTGCTACAAAGTTTCCATCATTTATTAGACCGTCATTGCAGAAAGCAAATGTGTTTAAAGAAGTGCCAAAATTTCCAAGAATTGAACAAGATTTATTTGCAGCTAATTCTTCTGGTTATGTGCTTGATTTAGATAAATCATCAAATCCAGCAGAATCTATAAGAATTTGGATAGGTGCTCTCTACCAAATGCAAGTGGTATCAAAACTGGATAATTATTCCATTTTTCTCTTAGCTGAAAAGAGAATGGCTGGCATCGTCCATGATTGGTGGATGGGGCCATCTGAAGAAGAAAGGAAAAATGTAGCTGCAAATGGTTTAGCTACTTTAGAAGTCCTTTTACTTACTCAATTTGTGCCGGAACTAGTAGACGAAAAGAAACAGATCATTACAGATCTTACCAGAATGCAATTAACAGATCTCAAATTGCTAGATTCATTTGGCAGTGACTATATGTCAAAAATTTATAAAGCCAATTTACCAAATGATCCTGTTCAAAAAGTTTCTTTTCTATCTAAATTACCTGGAAATCTAGGAGATTTGATTATGAAAGATCTTGAGGTTCAAGGGAAATCCATAGACCAAATCTATTGGATAGATTTGCTATTTAGATGCCAGGAAAAGGTTAAATATCTTTGTTGGCAAAAGAAGACCCAAGAACTTTCACCAGTGTTAGATGTTTGCAGATCTATTCTACCATGGACCCCTTTTAAGAAAAGAAAGTCTAGAAAATCCAGGAGATATGGAAAATTTCATCCAAAAAGAGTAGCAAATCCTAGAAGGCCATTCAAAAAGTTTAAATATTTGAAGAGAAGAGAAAATCCAAGAAAAGATAATGCATGTTTTGTTTGCAAGCAAGAAGGCCATTATGCAAGAAAATGTCCGAAAAATGCATCATCAAAGCTAAAATCATGTGTAGATATAGAAGAATTTGTAGATAATTGGTCGGTTGTTGAATCTCAAGACGAAGTGTCAGATGTATATATTTTTACTGATGCTTCTATGTCAGATAATGAAGATATTTTTGAGTTGAATCAAAAAATGAATATTTGTGACAATTGCTCTGATTTTGAATTTGATGAAGAAGAAAATCATTATAGTGATGAAGATAGTTCTCAAGACTATACAGAAGAAACCAATGAAACGTCTTCAGAAGAAGACTCAGCATCAGAATCCCAACAAGCAAATCATAATTCCACACCCATTTTCAATTCATT
Source organism: Pinus taeda (assembly GCA_000404065.3). Taxonomy (NCBI): domain Eukaryota; kingdom Viridiplantae; phylum Streptophyta; class Pinopsida; order Pinales; family Pinaceae; genus Pinus; species Pinus taeda. The sequence continues at coordinate 84,307 of APFE031460825.1, forward strand.
GTCTCCACAACCCACTGTGAATTCATTTTGCCCTTATCCAAAAACTGTGGCTTCCTCTTCATCATCCATGTCAAAAAGAGCTATAGTTCCTTCAGATGAAAGTGCTTTTCTTAAGAAGATTGTAAAATCTAACAATCTACTGTATATTCCCGTTGAAGTCCAAGTCAGAGGTGATTGGGTTACAGTGGATGCTTTTATAGATACCGAGGGATCTAATATTCTAGTTCGACCTTCCCTCTTCAAAGGCCTTTGGAAACCACTCCAAAATATCCTTGTGTCAGAAACTATTGGTGGTTCAGTCAATCTTACACACTATGTGGACAACATTTCAATGAAAATTGGAGGGAGTATTATAAAGATATCGGCAATCCAGCATTATGATAACTCTGCAAGTTTATTTCTTGGTATGCCTTTCATAAATTCTATTCTGCCTATCACTATAAGTAGTGATAAAATTATTTGTAATATCAAGAAAAAAGCAGTTGCAGTGATAAGATAAACAATGGCCGATTCAGAAGCCAAAGGACAGAATAGTCAGAAAAAGGTTGGAGAAAGAAAGTCTCAAAAGACTTCCCGAGATTGGAAAGAAGTGTTACAAATCTATGAACAAAATAGCCAACCTAAGCAAAAGCTTTCCGAAATCCTGATTGGTCACAATATCAATTAGAACTTTTTGATGAATTGTTAACATGTTGTTCTGAAAATCCCAAAGAATTTTGGGATGTTGAGAGTCCTATGCAGGAGATCATCACAATGCATGATAATGGAGTCACTGGCAAAATGATACCATGCACTCCAAAGGATGAACAAGAAATCAGACGACAGATTGAAGAACTGCTACAATTAAAGTTAATTGAACCAAGTGAGTCCCACTATTCTTGTTCTACTTTTTTAGTTAGAAATCATTCAGAAATAGTTAGAGGAAAAGATCGTATGGTGATAAACTATAAGCCTCTGAATGCTATAACTAAAAGCTTTCAATATCCTTTGCCAAGGCAAGAGGTGATAATGCAGAAAATCCAGAATAGTAAAATTTTTAGCAAGTTTGATATGAAATCTGGATACTATCAGATTCAAATTTCCCTTGATGATCGCCATAAGACTGCTTTTACTTGTCCTGCTGGATTCTATCAATGGCGTGTTGTTCCATTTGGTTTAAAGAATGCCCCTGCATTTTTCAAAGGCGGATGGATTATATTTTCAGTAAATATGATTTCATTGTTGTATATATTGATGACATTTAGTTCACATTCCTGACCTAGAAACCCATATGAAGCATTTGAAAATATTTCTTGAAGAAGCAAAGAAACATGGTCTAGTCCTATCAGAAAAGAAGGAAAAATACAGATGCAGCCACATGTTTTATCAAAACTATCTGAGTTTCCTGATTAGTTGATTGATACTAAAATGATTCAACGGTTTATTGGTATTCTTAACTATGTACATAAGTATATCCCTAATTTTTCAGAAAAGACTGCACCAATCCGTGCACATCAGAACCATGGTTGGTCTCCAGAAGCCACTCTAGCTGTGCAATAATTAAAGGAAGAGTGCCAACATCTTCCTGCTCTAAAGCCACCAGGTAATGGTTTCCTGTTTCTCCAAACCGATGCCTCTGATAATTTTTAGGCAACAGTTTTTCTTGAAAGAGTAAAGATAGGGAAGGAGACCGAAGAAGTCTTGTGTGGTTATGCTTCAGGAGAATTCCAATCTTATCAGAAGAATTATTTCCCTGCAGAAAAAGAGACTTTAGCAATTTTCAATGGTATTCAAAAATTTGAAATTTATTTGGCTCCAGTAAAATTTTTGATTCGAACAGATTCAATGAATTTCAAATATTTTTTAAATGCCAAGATTTCAAAACATCTAGCAAGAGGTCGTCTATTGGCTTGGAAAATGTGGTTTCAAATGTATGAATTTGATGTTGAATGGGTGCCAGGCAATTCTAATATGCTTGCAGATTCTCTCACTAGGGAAATGAATAAGGCACATGGTTTGGTTAATAAACATGGAATTTTTTACTTTCCAGGAGTTACTCCTCAAGAAGATTCTTTTGCAACATTTGTAAAGAGATTTCAAATACTTCAGTATGTAGCCAGTGATATTGCAGATGAAATCAAAAAGGTTGTAGGCATGAGACTACGAAGGAACCAGTGGATACAGAATTGTCAAGCTTGGCAAGCTAAGAACATTGGAATATTTCTGGGGTTAGATGAAGATTTGATAAAAATCTTCCTGTTGCCAAACATGAAGGTAAAACTTTATTTTAAAACCCTAGATGACTACTGGACAAAGGAGTATTCAGAAAAGTCAATTAAAATTTTGAAAACTTTGAACTATTAACAAATCATTGGAGTTATTGATTTTGCTCTCTCATTTTTTACCTTAGCAAAAATGTTGGATTTGGAAGAAATAAACATGACTGAAGGTGTTCAAAGATTTTTAGTATCTTTAAGAATTCCTGACTTGTTTGAAGAACTTGAAGCAGCTTTTCTGCAAAGACCTGATGAAAATTATGCTGCTACTGATTCATTCCCACAGTATGAGCTATTTCAGCCTTTTGCTGATTGGGAAATCAGAGATGGGAAATGTCAGAAAAAAATTATGTGTTAGGTCATCTCAGTGTGTCGAAAGAACTTTGCAGTATTTAAGAACATTCTCAGCACCATGGGACCATCACAGTCTGGAATCTAGAAAATCAGTCGAACCAAATCCATTTTCTCAATTATTTTGTTCAGAAAGTCTTGATGAGCCACAGATAGTAAATAATCCCGACGAAATCAGAAGAATCACAGGATGGCTTAAAGAATTTCCTAAATTAATGTTGCAAGAAAAATTGTCTTTAATCAAAACTTTAGACAGATTACAAGGAAAAAAGGCCACTTTTGATATATGGATAAATCAGAAAGGCCTTGTTACTTTAAGCATCCTACACGGTAACTGGAATGAGGATGTTGCTTATTTAATAAATTTTCTACTGTCCACTCATGTTTGTTCATCTATGGTGTTTACCAGAGGTTGGCAGAAACAATTTGATATCAATCAATACTGTAAAATTTGGGTTCAGTATTGCCTGGAAAGATCGGTTAGTATGTTCCAAATTTTTAAATGGGAGCTGCACAACGGTGTTGAATTATCCGTTCAAAATCTGCCTGATTTTAGAACAAGAAGAACAGATCCTTTTCTCGCCATTGAAATAGATCCTATGGCCTATATTAATCGATGGTCGAAAAAGGACACTGAGTATCTGTTTCCGCAAAAAAATCTTTATGTAACGACAGATATAATAAAATTCGACACAGGACAATCTTCACGTGCCCCACTCAGAAAGGAATCTACTTTAACCATTGCCAGCAATAAAGGAAAAGAAAAAGTAAAAGAAGATGCTCCAGAAAAAGACACCATATACTTCGACACGTATCAAGATGCTCAAGGGAATCATGATATTGATTGGGAACAAAGGTACCTAGAAATACTTGAGCAACAGTATTATGATAACAAGTCTTCATCAGAATTTGATCTGGGTTCGGACATTGAAAGTGACAGAAGTCCTATTGGACCGTGGTAGTGTGTTTGCTTTTGTTAGTGTGGTTTCTTTTTGAGTCTATTATTGTACTCAAGAACTATTGGATAGACACCGTCCAGACTAAGTAATGTTGGACAAGGACTCCCAAGATTCTCTTTGTCTAAATTAGTTTGTTATAAATAGAAGTCGATAGGATGAGTGAAGCATTGAAGGCAGCTTGCTTACCTTGGTGCTTTGTGTGAGTGCTTTGTGTGTGTAACCAGAGACTAGAGACTTTGCTCTACTCTGAAGCATAATGTGGTATGTACAAATTTTGCTTGATTAATATTGAAGCCTGCTGGGCCGCCTGACTGAGGTTAGTTCTTTGAAGATCATCATTGTGGAAGACTGTAAGGTGAGTTGAGAAAGCAAAGGAGTTGCGCGTATGTCCTCGCATGTCTTGTGGATGAGTTGAAGAAAGGTCAGCACACCTCTTCAGTTATCAAGTAAGTACTGAGTACACAATCTGTT
>APFE031460829.1:0-12635 GCA_000404065.3 Pinus taeda
CTGTATACCTCCAGATCTTAAAAATGATGCAGATAGGGCTACCGGAAACCTTTTTGCGTGAAACGAAAGGGGTTCCTCACTGGAACAGATGCTCTGAACACAACAGAGCAGTCCTCTCGGCCCAAAAGCAGTAAAAAACAGTAGATCTAGGAAACGACAACCGCATGCAGTTCTACCGGCTTCAGATTTGGATCACCAACGGACGCGGCCCTCAAATTGCTCTGATACCATGTAGGAATTTATAGGGTAAGTTCCTCAAATAGAACAACAAAAGGAAACCGCTCACAAACAGATCACAGATCAATACACCAGTATTTTGACGTGGTTAAAACCCTCAGAGAGGGAAACAGTCCACGGCCTGCGCCAACGTGGCTACTACAGGCAATTTATTAATAAAAGAATGAAAATTTACATAAGCTTCTCTCATGCACGGTTAACCTAAAAATGACCCTCCATGCGCTTTAAATAGAATTCATGGACCAATCGGGTGTCAAGCGACGGATCAAGTGTCGGTAATACCGAGGAGAGAATGAACCGTCGGATCACTACATATCGTGACCGTCGGATTGTAAGTTACAAAATGTAAAACGGGTAAAGAAAAACGCTTTACCTAACTCTATACCTAACTCTATACTAGACCAAGTTGAACTTAACTATTTCCTATGTGTCGGAATATCCTAACACAATACATATTCCTATTTATCTTTAAATAAGGTTGGCCAATAACAGTTATCATGCAAGATTTTATGCATTTTTGTGTCTCCCCCAAAATGTCCACCAACTGAACCATTATGGATTTCCTGCAAAAAAAAATTTGCCTCAGATTTTTCAAGGCATCTAAGTAAAACAAAATCATAATTCTTTCTAAACAAAACATCATTTATGATTTCATATTTCTTCGCTTTTAACCTCAAAGACCTTTTTCTTTTGTAACTAAGTTGCATAGGGGCATATCCATCCTTCAAATAAAAGATGATATCGACATACTTAGATCCAATATCGATGAGGCTTACCTCACATATTTTTATATCATCACTTGAATCTTGTAATGCTGGTAAGTTGGATGCTCTTGCTAGAATTTTGCAAAAACCTTGCCCTCTAACAATTTAAGCTAGTCTAATCCCAATGTCATGTTCTTGCAATGTTGTTACCCAATTTACCATTTTCTCTCCTACTTCCCTTTGCATTAGTAAATTTCTCACTGTTGAGAATGGAACTACTACCTTAGTGTGAGTTTTGAGAAGAAAAGTTCAAAAAAAAAATTATTGATTTGAAAATAGAAAAAGCTTGTTTTTCAACATCTGAATAATTTACTCTAGCCCCCTGCAAAATGGAACAAAGGAAAGAAAATGGTGCTTCGGCTTTCTCGTCATTGACCTGTGTCAATATAGCTACATATGATTTCTTAGAAGCAAAGGTATATAAAATAAATTGAGTTGAAAAATTTGGAGTTGCTAAAGAGGGAGCATCTATAATTGCTTGTTTGATAAGAATAATTTTTTTCTTAATCATAGATTGGAGGGGTAAAAAAATTCGTGAAAAGTGAGGGACAAATAGCTTGACAAAATTTATCTGACCTAGGAAATATTGCATGGATTTTTTATTATGAGGCAAAGCCATTTCAGAAATTTCTCTTATCCCATCAAGTTCAATGTGAATTCCATATTTATATACAATAAATCTAAGAAGCTTACCTTCACTCAAAGCAAACAAATATTTCTTGGGATTTATAGAAATTCCGTATCTTTGACAACGTTCAAAGATTTTTTTCAAATCCTTTAAATTATTACGGTGCTTTTTTGACTACATAGCTATGTCATCTAAATAAACTACCACGGATTTATTTACCAAACCCTGAAAGCTATATCCTAGCTCTATGAAATGTTGCACCATCATTGATTAATTGAAATGGTATATTTTGGTAAGTGTATGTTCCCCATTTGGTTCAAAATGCGGTCCTTAGTCGATCCTTTTGATGCATAAGAATTTGGTTATAACATGAAAATCCATCTAGAAAAGGTATTAACTGTGAGCCTACCACTGATTGCAATATCTATTCCGTAGGAGGCAATGGAAAGTTGTCCTTTTGACAAGCTTTGTTGAGATTTCGAAATCCTATACGTATTCTAATATGACCATTATTTTTCCTGACTGGGACTAAGTTAGAAACCCACCTGTTGTAGCCATGAAACCCCCCCCCCCCCCCAATTTATAATATAGATAGCTAATGTTAGACATATAAATGGGGGCCCTTTTTTTTAAAAAAAATTAGTCTTTAAAAAAAAAAATCCTAACTCTAAGAAATTTCCTTGAGAACTCTTAGAATGACCCAAGTTTAGGATCCCCATTGCAAATCACATTTTTCCATGTGATGATCATAAACACCTTAAAGAAATTGTGATATGTGATCAAACCTCCCGCTGCAACATACTAATCAAGACCCCTTAAGAAATTGAAATCGCATTTCGCAGGATTCACAAGTAAATAAAACCTTCTAGTATGTCATTCGCCAACGATTTTCCAAATGCAATAGTGATATTCACAATCACATTTTTCATTATGAGCAAGTAACGGTATATAAGATTGTTTTAAACACTGCAATGTGTGAATCGAACAACAAGCATGGAAAGTAACAGTGTTTTAAGATAATAATGAATGGTTAGATAGGGTAATTAATGTTTTGCGGCCTAAGGAGAGGTAATAATTTTCCATGTTATGGCTAGTTAATGTTGAGTATCTCATTTGAAATCCTCCCATGATTCAAAGTATTTTCACAAAGATTTCAGCCTTAATCGCACAATATTTTCTGCACTGATATATCTTGTCCATTGCCAAGCTATAAAAGACATGTCATTGCAGAAGGCGATGTAGAAACATAAAAAGCAGAGCATTACAAAGTCTAAGCTAACAAAAATGTCTCCTACATTCCCTGATATGGTCTGCAGCGATAAAAGAGGAGAAACAACTAGGGAGGTCATATACAATAGGCTTGAGGACGAGCATCCTAGGATTACTGTCACAAGAGCAATAACTAACTCAATAAGACCTTTGAGACTCCAATTCAAGGATGCTACCTGTTCTTTCCTTCGTAGAATAAAAGTGGGAGAAAATTCCTCTCATACACTGATATGATTAGGCAGGTGGTGGAAAACCTCACCATTGAAGATATGCAATTTAGGAACTCGAGAATGGAACTCATGGGGTCATTCAGGGCAGAAGACTTGAAGAAAATGTACCATATACTTGACCCTCGGAATATATATGATAAAACATATGTGGCCAACTTCGCAAAGAAGAACAAAGAACCCCTCAAGATGATTCAAGGTTGGAGAGTACTGGAGAACAAGTTCAAATTTGATAAAATGGCTACGTTTCCTATAGCCTGTTTGGAAAAACCCTACAACTATGTAGTTGTTATGCTACATAGACTATACAGGTTACCTAATAATGCTAATTTTTCCATAGAATGGATTCCTCTCATTGATTCCTATGTTAATTCCCACATTATGGATTGCCCCACCTATCTAATAACCTAGTGACCATCATCACCGAATATCGAAAGAAGAGACCCTCCTCTCCAGAGCACCTTTCTCCATTCTATTTTAGTGCCTACATTATGGATGCCATCTATTTCTACACTAAATTTCCAATCATGGGATGGAAATGGACCTTGCAAGAATCCTACCCTATCCATCTTAGCCATAAGAAAATTTGGGAATCCCATTATATACCCCATTTCTATAAAATATATCATGTTGTTATTTTTTCATTGCATCAATTAATTTTCAATAAGAAATCCCCCAGGTTTTCCCAAGAAGCCGCTGTAGAACTTTTGGCTGTCTGAAAATATTTTGTTGAAGAATGGCTCAACTACATTAGGGTTTTTGGTAGCAGATTAGACCTACATGTCCTCACTTTGTATGTTTTTGATAAATTGTTGGCAAGAGAAATAACCCACCAGACCATGGGAAAAGGCCTGACCAATGTTCTAAAAGAAAGAGAGAAGTTATTATGGCCATATTTTCCTATCAGGCGTGGTTCCTTTTCATTACAAAATTTTAATCATGTGATATAGGAGTCAGTAAGCCTAGAAAGTCTCAGGTTCCATACTTTGCCCAAAAAGAAATTTGATCCAGAAAATATAGAATATAACATGACCACTTCAGAAAAGATCAAGACTTATAACCATGAGGCTAATAATTTTGAAGTCCTTTTAGATTCAGCTCAATCATTCGAAAAATCATTTGAATGGACGAGGACAAATCTGAGTCCTGAAGATTTTGAGAGCTTTCAGGATTTTAGAAACAAAAGGCTCAAGGCAATCCCACTACATTTGTTGAAAATTGAGGACACGCCTACCCCCAACATGAATGTCAACAATGAGGGACATGATTCTCATGTAGAGTCTCAAGTAGATACAGGGAAAGCATTGAATAGAGAGAAATCCCAAGACATCGAGACTACTGTAGAATCTAGTGGGAAATCAACCAAAAAGTAGGGTATGAGTACCCCACCCAATGATATTGTTTTGGAGATCAAAAGTAGCAGTCTGCAGTAGAATTGGGATCAATTGAATAAGAAACTGCAAGACACTACCAAGACAATAGATGCCCCAGAAACTACAGATTATCAAACTCCTCTGCATGTTCAAAAGAATACAGACTCTGAACCAACAGATGAGCAATCGATGACATCTTAGCAGACTGAAATCATCCCCGCTCTCCACATTGGAAATTGTCTTCAAGGTGACTGAAACCCCTCCTCTTTGCGTGTTCTACAACCCATTGCACAAGGCTATAGTAAGGAGATAGAGGAAAAGGAGAAGGATAGAAACACCCGAACTCCCACCTGGGAATGAGAAAATAGATATAGTTTGGAAGGATGTCCCTTCCAACCCAGCTGAAAACCTGACTAGATTGTCATAGTTTATAGGAGCATACACAACTGCTACCATGGAAAAATCTACCTTTGTTGAAGGAAAAAGAAGAAAAGATTGAACAACTTGAGCATCATCTCAAAACAGGGAGGGAAAGTGTAAAAAGGGAAGCCACTGAGGAGCTGGCCTAATTGCAATAGAGCATGCAGGTTGTAGTATACCTAGGGGGGATAATGATCAGATAGAGATGGAGGTACCCAATGAAATGATATAATAATGGGATGGGCCATAGTAATAAAAAAGTGGTTAACATGTATCATGTAAGGGACCACAAGTAGTTAGCAATAATGTAATAAGCCCATTGTACTAGATAGATGGTATTGAGGGAACCATGGTAATGACCCATGGTATTTTATGTATGAAGACTATATAGTGGCTAGAGACTCCCCATGGAGAGATGTGAAGGAATATTGTATGAACAAGCATATGGCTTGTGGATGTTCTCCTTTCTTAGGGAGTGAATGTATCGTGTTGCCACACCTTAAGGGTTTGATCAATAAAGAATCATTTCTATCTATATTAAGATATTGTTAGGTTTGTAGATTATTTGCAGTTATTGGGTATATTGGTATGATTTCATATATTTGCAGATAAGAAATATAACAAGTGGTATCAGAGCACTTTCTTGGGCAAAGCAGAGAATTTTTTTTTTTGGAGGAACCTTTTAGGGTGACAAGTCTATAGATCAGATATGTACGTTCCGGTGAAACATTTGTAGAATAAAATTACATATCTAGGTTATTTGCAAAAAAAATACCCAATTTGAAAAACAATTTGCCGAATCAGAGTACGGATGAGGGAGATATCGTTGACTTAAAAATTAGTTGTGTTGCAGAATTGTTTTGTGGTGACAAGTTTGCAGATCAAATTTGTACATTCTGGTGGAAAATTTGCAGAATCTAATTATAGATTTGGGTTCTTTGCAAAAAAATACCCAATTTAAAAACACAAAATCAATTTAATTGGAGTCTAGATGAGGGAGATATCGCTAATTTAAAATCAACTCTTTTTCAGAAATTTTTGTGATGACAGGATAGTTGCAGCGCGAATATGAAATTCCAGTGCCTAGATCAAGATTTCTATCACATGTGAAGATGTAGAATGGTCATTCCATTTCAGAAAACATGTCATAATCAGGGTTTTGAGCAATATTGACCAAACTATGGCGACTTTAAATTTTAGCCAAGTAAGTGATTTATTTTCGAAACCCTCTCCATGCCATATAGAAAGATGTTTTTTACAGGAAAAAATGGTGGATCGACTATTGAAAATTTTATAGCATTTCACAAGTTGGACTTCCGAGGGTGTTGGAAGGACAAAGTAAAGTATTATTTGAAATATGATGCTTCTATATGGTGGAAATCACTTGGCAGTGAGATTCTGAAGTTATGTCATGCTAACGAAATTGAAAAGTTGTTGTTGGAAAATGGTCTCATACGAGAATGAAGGAAACCAAAAAATCTAGCAAATATTTTATTTTTACAGGAAATAAGGAAACCAAGAAACCTAAAGGGTTATTTTTTGATGGTATCTCCTTATTACAGGTTCATGGATTGATTCAGAAGGAGAATATCATTATGTCTATAAATCCTAGCTACAAGTATAATTTTACCAATGCTAATTTGGTAAAAACAAATTGCAAGTTCCAACAAAACGCATTGAGAACACATAGGTTGATAATGATGATGTTCAAGTTTATAAAGATTTGAGGCTTTGTATGAATAAGTATGTGTTGCATTGTGATTTTTATACTTCATATATGGATAATATGGATGTTGTTTTTGGATATCCTTGAATGGCATATGTGGGTGCTATCGATATTAATGTGCATAAGAAATTCACGAAGCTCTGGTATAAAAAGAAGAAAATTACATTGTCGGATATTTCCATTAAGACCCAAGTAGAGACTATGGAGGCAGAAGGACAAAGCTCCAATGACACTGACACATGAGATGATGAGCCTTTTATGGTCGAAAAGAAAACACAAACATGAAACGAGGTACCAAAATAATAGATAGAGTCCAAGGAGGCTGAAGCAAAAAATGTTATAGGTATTCATACATCAAATGAGGAATTCATGGTTGAAGCAATATTGGAAGAGAAGAAACAACAATAGTCACCAAAACATGTACTAGATACCTATCAGGCTCCATTAGGTGGTGAATTAAAGAAAGATACACCATTGGTTAAAACATCAGCATATCACTAGGCACATCACCCCGCAAGAAAACAACCAACACGATGGAAACAAATTAGCCACAAGGACAACAAGCCCCACATGATAGATAAAGAGGGGTGATGATCCACCCACAACAAAGAAGAGTTGTCAGGGTCAACTTCCATCTCAAGTGAGCGAGACAGCAACTAGATTGAGGGTTCACCTTTCTCTTGGATGGCTAGATGCGTGTGCATGGTACTAGGGGACTACTCTTTTGAGTAGATATTATTATTTGTGTTCTTCTTATGTTTTGGGGACGAAACATGTTTAAGGGGGGTGTAATGTAGTATACCTAGTGGGGATAGTATGGGGTACAGAGGGGGTACCCATGGGAATAATATAATAATGGGATGGGCCATAGTAATACATAAAGTGGTTAAATCGTATCATGTAAGGGACCACAAGTAGTTAGCAATAATGTAATAAGCCCATTGTATTAGATAGATGGTATTGAGGGAACCATGGTAACGACCCATGGTATTGTTCTATGAGGCCTATATAGAGGCTAGAGAGTCCCCATGGATAGATGTGAAGGAATATTGTATGAACAAGCATATGGCTTATGGAGTGTTCTCCTTCCTTAAGGAGTGAATATATGATGTTGCCCTACCTTAAGGGTTTGATCAATAAAGAAGAATTTCTATCTATATTAAGATCTTTTTATTTTTGGTGACTATTTACAGTTAATGGGTATATTGGTATCATTTAATATATTTCCAGGTCAGCTATATAATAGAGGTGCTGAAAATACGCCACAAAATAAACATATCAACCAAAAACATGCAACTCCAAGAGTTGCAGCGAGACAGGGAAAGATATAAGGATGTTCCTACTAACGAGGAATTCATCAATGAGGCACTAGAGCTTCACATATCACTCCTCATCTAATCACTAGTGACTAGCTAATAGATAAAGTGATTGACCAAAGGACTAAGTTTATTGATCTGATCATAAGAATCTTAGAGTTGATTGAATGGAAAGAAATAGAAGAGGGGAGGAAAGCTAGTCTGCCTAAGATAGAGGAGACACACAAGGACATTATTTTCACATATTGGGATGCAAGGATAAAAAAAGCTGAACTAGCAGTGGAAAGAGTAGCCTAGGTGTCAAAGAATATAGTAAAGGTGGTAAACCATACTTTGTTTGCCACCAACTTGGTGAGAAAAGGAAACCCAAAAGAACTGCCCGATCTGAATGAATTACATAATAGATGGAAGGAAAGAGCAGAAACTCGAAGGGAAGAAATTACAAAATTATAAAAGAATGATTGGGATTTGTATTGGCAATACCTCGTCAAGCCACATAGTCAAATCATGACCCTCAACTTCTTTCCATTCAACTCAGTGGATGTTGCCACCTCTCACAGATGCAATTTTCGCAAGACAAGTTAGAACACAGATTGGGGCACCTCCTCAAGTCAAATCGATCGTCGATATATGCGATTTGAAAGACAAGCCAGGAGGCAACAAATCATCATCATAGCCACTACTCATCAAGGCATTGTTTATTTTTAGAGTTAGTTAACTAGTTATGAGGAAGGTTGTTTGAAACCTCCTCAAATTTTTGTATAATCTATTTTTGAACATTAGTTAGAAGAGTATTTATACCCTTGTCGTGCATTTAGAGAAGGGTCCAAAATTTTATCAAAAACATTTTCAAAGAATGCACTATTGTAAGTTTGTGAATGCTTTGGTGAAATTATGGAACATGATTGTTTCTTTTAAATATCATACGACTTTCCTTTGTTGATGCACTTTTGTATACTTGGAAGATAATTTGATTTGAAGAAAGGGGTTGATCTATGTCATTATTCAATTGAGCATAACTTCACATATATGGTACTTCTATCTTATATGATTAGCCCTCTTTCTATTTAATTAGTGACAACACTTTATTTTCATGAATTGTATATGAGATATGTTTTTTTCTGTTTAAGCATTAATTGTACTATTGTATGACGCCTAGTTGTGATTATTTGTTCTCATATATCTATATATATATCATCATCATCACATATGAGATATAGTTTATACATTTTTTTGACTAACTATTTAGTCAAAGAAATTATCTTTACATGTTATCATGTATGTTTTATGCGTGATTGATCTTTATTATAACATGTCAAGCATATACCTTTGTAGATCGCATATTATACAGAAATACCTGGTTTATATTAGATTAAGTTAGCTAGAGATTTGCATGATAGAATAGGTCATTCAAGTTATAATTATTCTATTGCAATCACTCGTAAACCACCCACTCTAATTTTAAGACCCATACTAGGAAACTATTCCCATTATCCCTAGTCGGAGCCACCACTTTAAACAGAAAATGAGCTATCTTAAGGTCCAAACTAGGTGCTTATCCCTCATGTTGGAGCAGCAAAAACCTGAGGCCTCAACATTTTAGTGCTAGAATGAGGGAATTTGACTGCGAATGGCATATAAATCTAAAGATCAATAATAATAAAATTCGTAAGAGTCAAAACCCCTCCGCCACTTCTACTCTTTCTAGACCTAATTCAAAATCTCTGTATCAGAAATCTGAAGTTTTAGAAACATCTCCCTCATCTCCTGAAGTAATAAGACAACCACCTTCTCCAGATTACAATCCCAAGTCTCCCAAAGTCAATTCTTTGATACATAAATTGTGGTAGATATTCATTTCTACCAAGAAACCAGAAAGGCCCAAAGCTTATGAAGAAAGTGTTACTTCCTTATTATGAGAAACTCATGTATTTACTAGATTGCAAAGTGAAAATCTTGGAGTAACTTCTTGAGTTTCCCATCCCTCCATGACGTAGGAAAGTTATTACATCAATATCTTAATCTGATACTAGCAAGATTAGATCACCATTCCATCCATTCACTTCTCCATCCATTTCTACTCAATCCACTGCTTCCCAACTATCCACTTCTCTAACTAGTACTGCTACTAGTAATACTAGCCTATTAGTAAGTTCTTCGCCATCTATAACTACTTCTAGACTAGTGTTCCCAAATTTTCAGTCTCTAACCCAAGCTATGTTCAATCAACCCCCTCAACCTTGGAGAAATCCTAGAGCTATTCTTGTTGCTTATCCAAATTCTCTTCCAACAAACCTAGAAAAATGGTTACCTAAGTATAATCCCGATGATGGTATTCTAGCTGAAGAACATCTAAATAACTTTATGTTAGCCATGAATATTAATGGAGTTTCACATGAATATGTTGTGATTAGACTGTTTCCTTATACTTTCCAAGGATCTGTTGGGTCATGGTGTTTCTCCCCTCCAACAGGTTCAAGAAGAGAATGGGATACTTTTCAAGAAGTATTTCTTGAAAAATTTGGTGATGATAGGACCATTGCATCCTTATTCATTGATATTTCTAACTCATAAGCAAATTCAGATGAAAGGATCAAATACTTCAACTTCAGATTTAACGACTTACTAAACAAAATCCAAGCTACCTCGAAACCTATAGTAGATGTACAAATAGAATGGTACATATCCTCTCTTCCTTCTAATATTGCAATTTTTGTAGATAGAGCCAATAAGGATACCCTTGTAAAAACATCAAAAAAGCTCTGCCTGTAGAAAGAAGGATTATTGCATTAGAAAAGAGATCATAGACAGACAAAAGGAAGTCAAAGAAAGTAACATTTAAGGATAATTCAAAAAGAAAACTTCAAAGGAACCTTTCGATCTTGAAGGCCTTCAGAAAGTGTTAAAAACCATGTCCAATAAAATGGTTGAAATCAAGAAGCAGGTTGCATAATCCTCTACTCCCAATTAACCTTTTTTGTCATTTAAATGAAACGCTTCATCTGCATTGCAACAATTGAATATTATTTCAAATGCTGAATGTGATCTAGAAACAGAAGAACGCTCACCAGCTAAAGAGGAAACCAAAATGGAAGAAGAAGTTGAACTAAATGGAATGTGGGATTTAATTTTTCCAACTAAAGAAGAAGCACAAGCTATCACAGTGACCACAAGAAGTAAAAACTCTCCTGATATGTCTATCACAAATCAGAACAGAAAACTACTACTCCTCTAAAGGAGAAAACAGTAAGTAAGAAGTCTAACACTAGTCAAACTAATCATATTCCACTAGATCCTCCAAATGCTTCCAAAACATTGGTAAGCTTAGATACAGTGGAATATAACATAGTTGAGGATATGAAAAAGATGAGAGCAAACATTTCTTTACATGAACTCACTAAAATCAAGAAACTACATAAAATTCTATTATGAGAGTTAAAAGCAGTTTCTATATCCCCTCTGACATCTATTGTAGTTACTCAAGCTATCTGCGATATTGGAAAACCTCCCTCATCTTCAAAAAAAGTAAATCTGACATATTTAGTCCTCATAGGTGATAGTTGTATCTCTCATGCTCCTCCATTTCTTCTTACTTATGATATTTTGAACAAAAATGTCCATAATTGCCTTGTTGATTCAAGTGCTTCTTCAAATATTATGCTAAGCACTGTGTGCACCAAATTGAAAATTAGGCCTCAAAAATCTCACGGGGGCTCCACTAGGTGTTACTGGGAATAGTGTCCACTTGGATGCTACTACTCCCACTAAGACTGGTAGCTATCTTAGAACCAAACAAGTAAAGTCTACTTTCGTTTTCCTTTATGAAAGTAGATAAGAGTGGAAGAAAGGAGACCAACCTTAGTCTTGCACTTGATATCCTTGTTTTATTCCTCTCCTTCTTGATAGATCTTTGCCACTTCTTCTTCATCTACTGAGCTTCAAAGAGCACCTGTGGAATCACAGCAACATACTACTATCGAAGAACAAAGATCTATATTCATAAATAACACAGGACGAGATATGTGTTAACCATACAAATGCATATATAATGAAACATACAAGAATATGCAGGAAAAGTTGAATAGCTTTAGTAATATGAAAAATAGCAAGAGGATTACAACCATATGTTCTGACCCAGCATCATCCTCCAGCAAGAAAGCCCTTCTTCACCTCATGTAAAGCTTAGATCACCCAACACTGTGAAGTTACACCAGCAAACCAATAGCACTTCTCTACAAGATACACGATTCTAGCCTCTGGATCTCTATGATGAGGGATTCATATATAGATGATTGTAGGGAGGTGAGTCATCTTCTGTGGTCTTGATTAGTTTCCTCTCTCTGATAGTTCCTGATTCTACTTGGAGAATGATGATCTCTTACTCATCCCTGGTCAAAAACAGAGAGGCAAGTGTCAGAGGGGAAGCTTCTGGAAGATTCCATGATCTTCCACCTCGCAATTTGTCCTTGCCATTTGTCCATTCCCAACCATCACACCGTATAGAGGAGCCATTAAGTATGCATCGCACCCTGTACACTAGGAAGGTGATATGCATCGCACCCTCTGTACTGGGTTTTCAGTATGGTCCAGTTTTGACCATTTATGAGCAGTTTTTAGTGGAGAACTTCTGGGAGATGATGTAATCAGTTGACCTTGTTCCTTTAGGCAGTGAAGC
>APFE031460832.1:5752-43626 GCA_000404065.3 Pinus taeda
TTAATAAAAATTAAATTATATAGAAAATTTTAAAAATATAATTGAACCAACAATAAACAAAAAGTGACATGAAATCATTATATATAATTGTGGTTGAATATTCAATGATGGTTTAATTTATGCCATTCAAAAATAAATTAAATTAAAAATTTTATAAATAGTTAAATATTATGATTTTTAAAGAAAAATTGTTGTTGGACACCTAATTTGTTAAGAGTTATGGTGTGGAATTTGCACAGTTACAGGGAGTCTAAAAGACCACTTGATATATGAAAATAAAAATGGTCATAACAATATATTATAAATGTATATCTTGTGAATAGTAAATGAATCACATGATTATCTTATTTGTTGTTTATTCCATGTGTGTTTTTAACAAAGTATGAACGCTGGAAAAGTTTGACCCTACTCTGATTTGAGCCAAAAAAAATTGTGCCCTTTGTTAGACCTGCCCCTCTACTGCTTAGATCTGTGACTAATTAGATCTAATGGCCAGTTTAATTAGATCCTTTTGTACTCTTGAACGTTGTGTTGTTACTCAAGTTGATTCTAGATCTATTGAAAAGGAGATCGATTCTAAAAAAGAATTAGAGATGGTAGAAAATCTTGAAAGTTGGAATCCTCCAACTCTCCATGCAACTGATGTGTGAAAAACTCCTCTCTCCAATATCTTTCAGAAAAAAATGCTTTTAATACAAGTGGAAGTAAAAATCAAAATCTCGGGTCCTTCTGTACAGATCGTTTTTCTTTCCTTATTTACAAATGAAGAAATCAAAAAATTTAGACAATATGCAAAAGGCAAAAAATATTCCTATTTACATTTTGGAGGTATAAGGATAGGTTTGGCTCCTTTGTTTAGGCATGGCTTGAATACTCCTTGTATTGCTGAAGTCTTTGATACTCAACACCAAAACTATGATCATGCTAGAATAGGTACCATTGTCGCTAACCTATCTACTAGCTATCAATATGGAACTATCTTTCTAGAATACTCTATTAATCTTACAGATCCTCATCTAAAAGATTGCTAGAAACTGATGGTAGGAGTCCAAGGATTACAAATGGTTGACAATAGTGAGTTTTTATCTACAAACATCTTTCCATTTAACCAATACTATACATCCAGAGCTTAAACAGCCAGTGCTCAGATTGTGTGTCAGTAGGTCTGAATAATGCTCAAGTTGAAGGAGTATCTTATGATTCTATAGGTCTACCAAATGACTAGTATTTTCAATACAAATCTTTAGCAGATGAAAAGAAACCAGATAGTTTGACACGAAGAACTTCGTTGCAAGATGGAAAAATCAGAATACTCCAAGAAAACCCTTATGTCCAGTGTCCTATTATTCATCTGAGAAAATATGCATTGCTAGTTTTTTATCCTACAGATCCTCATCCCAACTAGCCATTACTTCCAGTCAGCCTGTACTATTTTCAAATGAATTGTATATACCTGAAGTTAAGCCTTTTCTTGTTGTAAATAAAATGTTTCACATTTCTAATTCTCAAATAGCCCCAGTTGAGGAATGGCAATTCGCCAATCGTCGTCTTGTGAAAGGAGAAAAATGGTCCCCAAAGACAAAATTGTGTACCACATCATCAGTTTCAAGGCAACCACCAACACGTGTTGACTATGCTCCCTTAATTGAACACAGTTCCTCGAATCAAGATGATCTAGATCAAGTATATCAAATTGGTAATTATCTTACTACATGGTGTTCTTATGTTGAAGACGCCATAAATGATCTAGGTGCACAGAATGAACTCATTTTAGCAAATCTCAATCTTCTACATGATTAACAACAAGAATCAAGAGCTGAGAGAGAAGATCGAATGCAGAAGAAAGAGCGAAGAAGAAAAGCTAAAGCATCCCAGAGTTCAAAATTTACTATTGATATGTCAACCCCAAATTTTTGGGATCAAGAAGAAATAGAAGCTAGCACTTCTAAAACATCTTTCAAACCATTAAAAGTAGAAACTATTTTAGAAAAACCTAGAAAGACAAAAGAAGAAATTGTAACTCTCGAAAATGAAGCTTGTAAGTTTCCATCTTTTATTATGCCATCAATCCAGAGAGCAAACTTTGTAAAAGAGGTACAAAAATATCCTATAATAGAAGGATCTATTTGCTTATAATTCTAGTGGTTATATTCTAGATTTGGACAAATCCACAAACCCAGTTGAATCAATTAGAATATGGATCGGAGCTTTATATTAGATGCAGGTAACTACCAAGCTCGATAACGTATCCATATTTGTTATAGCAGAAAAGAGAATGACGGGAATAGTTTAAGACAGGTGGATTGGACCACCTGAGTCAGAACGACAAGCAGTTGTTGTAGTAGGACTATCTACTTTAGAAGTACTACTGAAAACACAGTTTGTTCCGGAGCCAATTGATGAGAAAAAAGAAAATCATTACAGATCTTGCTAGAATGGAGCTAAAAGATTTAAAATATCTTGAATATTTTGTTCAAGATTTTATCGCCAAAGTTTATAAAGAAAATATTTCAAATGATTTAGTTCAGAAAATTTCTTTTTTATCAAAATTACCAGGAAATCTAGGAGATCTGATCTCTAAAGATGTTGAACTTTAAAATAAATCCATTGATCAGATTTGGATAGATCTTTTATTTCGGTGTCATGAGAAAGTTAAATATCTCTACTGGAAAAAACAAGCACATGATATCACTCCCAGTGCTAATGTTTGTCATGCCACTTTGCCCTGGACACCATTCAAGAAGAAAGAAGAAGCATAAAAGGTATGGAAAATTCAAGGCCAAGAAAATTGCAAATCCAAAAAGTCCTTTTAAAAATTTCAGATTCTTGAAGAAAAGGAAACAGTCGAAATCCAAAAATAATTGTTGTTTCATATGCAAGCAAGAAGGACATTATGCTCGTGCATGTCCAAAGAGTACATCTAGTAAATCAAAAGCCTGTGTAGATATTGAAGAATTTTGTGATGATTGGTATGTTGTACATTCAGAAGAAGAACCATCAGATGTATATATGTTGACTGATGCTTCTTTTTTATAAGATGAAGAATTAACCAATTTTGTTCAGAAAATGAATGTTTTCTATGACTGTTCCACTGATGAATTTTCAGTTGAAGACGAAGAAGAACTTCACTACAGTGAAGAGCTTGAGATTGACACAGACAGTTATGAAATCAGTGAAACCGAATCTTTATGTTGGTCTCTACCGCCAGAGAAATACAAAGAAAAACAAGTAATCCCCATTATCCCTCAGTTAAACTCTTTTTGTCCATATCAGAAATTTTTTTGACAAACATCTTCAATGCCAGTCCCTGAATTCGACCCAGTAGCTGAGCAAAGTTTTTTTTGAAGAAAATGGTAGAAACAAATAATCTTTTGTATATAACAGTTTCTGTACAGGAAACCACTCCAGAATATCCTAATCTCTTAAACAAGTGGAGGTACAGTTAATCTCACCCACTATGTAGATAATGTTTCCTTAAAAGTAGGTGAGAAAATTGTAAAAATATCAGTTATTCAACATCATGATCAATCACTTAGTTTATTTTTGGGTATGCCACTTATCACTTTTGTATTGCCAGTAACAATTAGCGAAGATAAAGTTATATTCAATTTTAAGAAACAGACAATCTCTGTTCCAAGATTAAAATTTGCAGATTCAGAAGTTCGAAAAGAAAGCCAGAAGAAAACCAATACTAGAAAGCCAAAGAATGATTCAAAAGATTAGCAAAAAGTACTGCAAATTTATGAGGATAAAGAAGCTCTCAAAACAAAACAAAAGGTAGTAATAGACCCTCAGTGGTCTCAAGATCAAATTTCAATATATCAGCATTTTATCAAGAGCTGCTCAGAAGACCCCCAGAAGTTTTGGGAAAAAGAGAGCCCCAAACAAGAAATTGTGACAATGCATGATAATGGAGTAAAAGGTAAGTTAATTCCTTGCACTCCCTCAAATGAAAAAGAAATCAAGAAACAGGTTGAAGAATTGTTAAAATTGAGATTGATTGAACCAAGTGTTTCTCACTATTCATGTTCTGCATTCTTAGTTCGGAATCATTTCGAAATTGTTAGAGGTAAAGAAAGGATGGTAATAAGCTATAAACCATTAAATGTCATCACTCAAAGCTCTCATTATCCATTACCTCGTCAGGAAGTAATAATGCAGAAGATTCAGAAGAGTAAAATCTTTAGTAAATTCTATATGGAATTTGCTTATTACCAGATTCAGATTGAAGAAGCAAACATGCACAAGACAACATTCACATGCCATGTAGGATTTTATCAATGGAAAGTTGTTCCATTCTGATTAAAGACTTCTCCTGCTTTCTTCCAAAAAAGAATGGACTTTATCTTTGGTAAGTATGATTTTATCATAACTTACATTGATGATATTCTTATTCACAGTCCAGATTTATAGACACATTTGGACCATTTAGAAATATTTTTCCAAGAAGTTCAAGCTCATGGTATTGTCCTCTCAGAAAATAAAATGGTGTTATTCCAAGATAATATTGATTTCCTTGGAATTCATGTAGTATATGGACATATAGAAATGCAGCCTCATGTTCTTACAAAGCTTGCTGAGTCTCCCAATGAGCTTAAAGATACCAAAATGATTCAAAGATTTTTGGGTATCTTAAATTACATCCGCAAATATATCCCCAGGTTATCAGAAAAGACTGCTCCTATTAGAAGGCATTTAAAATCAGGATGATCTAGTCAAGCAACAGAAGCAATTAAAAGTATCAAAATAGAATGTCAATCTCTTCCAAAATTGCAACCCCCAGGAGATGGATTGCTTATATTATAGACTGATGCATCAGATGAATTTTGGGCAGCTGTTCTTTTTGAAAAGAAAGAGGAGAGTAAAGAAGAAGAGCTATGTGCTTATGCATCAGGATAATTTCTCTCCAATCAAAAAAAATTCTTTTGCTGCTAAAAAGAAACTCTTGCAATACTTAATGGGATTCAGAAATTTGAATTGTATCTTGTGATAAGAAAATTATTGATTAGAACTGACTCCATGAATTTTAAATATTTCTTGTCAACTAAATTATCAAGACAAATGGCAAGAGGAGGATTATTAGCATGGAAAATTTGGTTTCAATAATATGATTTTGATGTAGAATGGATTCCAGTAAACTCTAATTACATCATCGATGCTCTTACCAGGGAAATGAATAAAGCCCATAGAATTGGCTGCGGCAAAAAAGAAGTCAAAGGAAGTATTTTTTATATTCCAGACTAGCTAGATAATTTTGCTACTCTAGCACTAAGATTCAAAACTCTGGAGAAACATGTCGAAGATGTCTGTCTTGAAATAAAAAAAGGTATTTGGGCTCAGGCTTAGAAGGAACCAATGGATTCAGAAATGTCAAGCCTGGCAATCAAAGAATATTGGCACTCTTCTTGGTTTGGATCCTGAATTGGTAAAAGTATACTCTTTACCAAATATGAAAGTCAAGTTATATTTCAAAACTCTTGATGATCTATGGTCCATACAATATACACAATCTATGATTTGGGTTTTACAGATTTTAAATTATTATCAGATGATTGTTTGTATTGATTTCGCACTCGAAATTTTTACAAGTGCTAAGATGATGGACCTTGTCAATATTAACATCAAAGAAGAAGTTGGAAAGTTTTTACAGTCCTTAAGAATCCCATATCTATTTGAGGAAATGGAAGCATCATTTTTACATATATTATATGCCGACTATATGCACTCAGATACTTTTCCTCAGTATGAAATCTTCAAGCCATTTGCAGATTGGGAAATCAAGGAAGGATATTGCAGAAAAAATAGGTTGAAAGAACATCTCAATGTGTAGAAAGAATTCTGCAGTATATCAAAATCTTTTCAACACCACAGGATATTCAAAGCCCAGAAATAAGAAATGTTATTGATCCAAATCTTTTTTTCACAAGTTTTTTATAATCAATTTTCAGAAAGTTCAGCCCTCGCAAAAAACAAAGAAGAAGTGAATAGAGTCTTGGGATGGTTAAAAGAACTTCCTCTGCAAAAGTTGGTAGAAAAGATCCACATCATTAAAAAAATGACAGAATTACAAGGAAAGCATCCTGTTTTAAATTTTTCTGTGAACCAAAAGGCATTAATTACAGTTGGAGTAATTTCATGAAATTGGACATCAGACACTATATGCTTGATCAGTTTGTTATTATCAACTAGGGTATGCACTGCATTCAATTTTGAATTCGGATGGCAAGAAAAAGAAAGAATTGGTGATCACTACAAAATCTGGGTACAACACACGATAGAAACAGCAACCAGTATGTTCCAGATATTCAAATGGGAGTTATTTGATGGAATAGAGCTATCAGTGCAACAGATGATAGCCTTCTCAAAAGCTCATAAAGATTCTTTCTTGGACATAGAGATAAATCCTACATCTTACATCAACATATGGAGAAAAAAAGATGATGCATTCAAGCTACCCTACCAAGGCCATCATGCCTACAGAGATCGAATAAAGTTGGAAATCAAACAGTCCTCTAAAGCAGCTACAACATCTACAGCACCAGCATCTTCGAAAAGAAAGGACAATTTATTTTTAGATGTGTACCAAGATACTCAAGACCCCACTGAGTCGGACTATGAAGAAAAATATCTAAAGATAATGGAGGAAGCATATCTACAAAAGAATCAATCTTCTGACGAATTTGATGATTATGATGAAGACTGTAGCCCTATGGGACCATGGTGATAGTCCTTTGATTCCTTGTAAATATTAGAAAGTTTGAATTTTTGTACTCAGTGTGCTTTTGAATTATTATACTGGAATATTGAGTAGACATCGTCGGACTATGGAAATGCCGACAGGACCCTCAATTATTTCCACTTTGTGTCATGTCTAAGTAAAAGTAGATTCTTTAGGAAGTCTATAAAATAAGAGATCGACAGAAGAGAAGCCCATATTATTGGATTGAGTGCTTCAAGACTCTGAGATTTCTTATTTTACTCTTGTAATGCTATGTAAGTTTTCTTTTTGAGTTAATAAAAGCTTCGCGCACCTTTTCACTCTAAGTTGAGTTGTTTGCTTGATATCTTTTTCTAGTATCAGTAAGGCTGCAAGGGAGGCATTCGTACAGCTGCAGAGAGAAGTGCTCGACGAAGAGGACGAGGTGCAGTAGACGCACGCAAAAACTACTTGAAGATACAGCCTCAAGGAGCTATTTTGCTTATCAGTAAGAGGTTCTTGATATTTTATAATACTTGATCTTAGATTTTGGTATCAAAGCCCTATACATTTCCTAATGGCCAATTTAATTAGATCCTTTTCTTCTCTTAAACATCATGTTGTTACTGAAGTTTATTATAGATCTATTGAAAAGGAGATCGATTCTGAAAAAGAATTAGATACGGTAGAAAATCCCAAAAGTTGGAATCCTCCAACTCTCCATGCAACTGATGTTTACAAAACTCCTCTCTCTAATATCTTTCAGAAAAAGATGCTTTTATAACAAGTGTAAGTAAAAATAAGATCTCAGGTCCTTCTATACAGATCGTTTCTCTTTCCTTATTTACAAATGACAAAATCAAAAAATTTAGACAATATGCAAAAGGCAAAAAATATTCCTATTTACATTTTGGAGGTATAAGGATAGGTTTGGCTCCTTTATTTAGGCATGGCTTGAATACTCCTTGTATTGTTGAAGTCTTTGATACTTGGCACCAAAACTATGATCATGTTAGAATAGGTACCATTTTTGATAACCTATCTACTAGTTGTCAATATGGAACTATTGTTCTAGACTACTCTATTAGTCTTACAGATCCTCATCTAAAAGATTGCTAGAAACTGATGGTAGGAGTCCAAGGATTACAAATGGCTGACAATAGTGAGTTTTTATCTACAATGATTCAATCATCTTTCCAGATAACCAATACTATACATCCAAATCTTAAACGGCCAGTGCTCAGAGACTCTGTGTCAGTAGGTCTGAATAATGGTCAAGTTGAAGGAGTATCTTATGATTCTATAGGTCCAAATCTTAAACAGCCAGTGCTCAGAGACTGTGTGTCAGTAGGTCTGAATAATGGTCAAGTTGAAGGAGTATCTTATGATTCTATAGGTCTACCAAATAACTATTATTTTCAATACAAATATTTAGCAGATGAAAAGAAACCAGGTAGTTTGACACGAAGAGCTTCGTTGCAAGACGTAAAAATCAGAATACTTCAAGAAAAGCCTTCTGTCCAGCGTCCTATTATTCATCTGAGAAAATATGCATTGCCAGTTTTTTATCCTACAGAATCCTCATCCCAACTAGCAAGTACTTCCAGTCATCTTGTACTATCTTCAAATGAATTGTATATACCTGAAGTTAAGCCTTTTCTTGTTGTAAATAAAATGTTTCGCATTTCTAATTCTCAAATAGCCCCAATTGAGGAATGGCAATTCGCCAATTGTCATTTTTTGAAAGGAGGAAAATGGCCCCCAAAGACAAAATTTTGTACCACATCATCAGCTTCAAGGAAGCCTCCAACGCGTGCTGATTGTGCTCCCTTAATTGAACACAATTCCTCGAATCAAAATAATCTAGATCAAGTATATCAAATTGGTAAGATATCACGTACAACACTAAACGGAGGAATCCAAACGAGTGCAACAGTTGTTATAACAAGCTTTATGTGAAAGGTCTGTCTGATGTCATGGAAGATAGCCACCACACGCGATACAACATTAACAACATATACAATACATTTCCATTAACAGATTATGTATTACAACAAGTGAAATAGTTCAAGTGTTCAACACAGGTTAAAGCAACATGCATTACAAGTGTTCAAGGCTAGTATTACAACATCTAAAATAGATGTGTGAAAACATGTTGGCCTATTAGGAGGCTTTTGAATTGAGCGAAAGTTCCAAGACACATCATTACACCATAGATAACGAACCCCGAGTGCGGGGCGTTGGAGCCACTACTTACTCCTCAAAGAAAAGGTTACAGACTCTCTAGGTATGTGGGAGGAGTTGATGTGAAAATTCCCTCCATGTACAAATGAGATGGTATTTATAGCCAAGGGTGAAACTAACCCTTGTCACTGTTCGACTACCCTCATGGTTGTTTGAATTCCATGACCTTTCCACTTTACATGACTCTTTGTACAACAAGTTGGTCTCTTGGACTTCCGTGTTACATTACATTGATTGACATCATATCCCATAGTAGATATGTGGGCGGCATGACTCATGACATGACTCAACATGACAGTGTTGCTACATTCGTGTTGCTACTGGAGTGCATGTCAAGCTACAATGCTGATGGGTGATGGATGTCCTCATGGTGTGCCACAGCTTCACCTCTGCATGGAAAAGTGCATGGAGTCTTCGCTGGTATTTGGTTCACTTAATGAAGCTTTGGCATGTTGTTCCTTACTTGCAT
Source organism: Pinus taeda (assembly GCA_000404065.3). NCBI lineage: Eukaryota > Viridiplantae > Streptophyta > Pinopsida > Pinales > Pinaceae > Pinus > Pinus taeda. Next base: position 15,163 of record APFE031460832.1, read on the forward strand.
TTTCAAAGGCTTAACAAACTCCTCTATTTGCGAAAGGCGCATGTTTTTCCATTCGTCCATCCATGAGAACTTCTTGCATGTTTTCTCATTTGTTCATCTGTGAACACATATTTGCATGATCATTCATTCGCGAGCACATCTCTTCACATGCATCGTTCGTCCGTTCATTAGTGAACCTGTCCTTATGCATGTGCTCCCGTCGTTCATCCCATTCATCTTCATGTCATGTTTGTTGGTGTACCTGTACCTGCAATCACTCATGACGAGACGAAATCAAATCCAAAACCTCCTAGTCTACCATGAGACATGATCATTTCGGATGCAGGTGATCGAGAGAGGCAGCAGGGTTGTGAAGCGTGATGATGGCTCTGGGAACGGTTGATGAAAACTGTGAAAGAGTCACTAAGTGATGGATATGGGAAATCCAAGTCGACAGTGACTGTTTATGAGGTCTCACTCGGTTGGAAGGAGATATTGTGCAAAGTTTGGGAGGGACAGTCTGGGTTGCAGGAAGGCAAGGTAGGCAGGATCTGTGCAGTTTCTAGAACGAGCGGACAATAAGGGCTGGAAGGAAAAATTTGCACAATTTTCTAGGATAACAGGTCAGGCTGCAAGGAGGGTCAGTAGGCAGAGATTGCGTAGTTTTCAGGAGGAACTGCCCGAGAGCCTAGCAGCCAAAAATGTGCACTTCCCAATGGGAACTAGTAGCTGGCTACTTGGTCCCTGACAGTGAAAACTCCATAATTCTCAGAGGGAAATGGAATTTGGCCGCTAGGTAACTGGCAGTAGAAACTGCGGAATTCTTGGAGGGCGCTGACAGCAAAAACTGTGCAATTCCTAGAGGGAGCTGGTAGCAGAAATTGCGCAATTCCTGGAGGGAACTAGTAGTCTACTACTAGGAGATGCGGGCGAGGGAAACTACACGAAGGCTGGGAGGCTGGATTGCTGATAATCTCTATGCAATTTCTGAGCTGAGCAGACTACGAGGTAGTAGAAGGCCGAGTGATGAAAATTGCACAATTTCTTAGATGAGAAGTCACTCGATTATTGGGATGACTGACTGGGAAAATTGTGTAATTTTATGAGGGAGACAAGGATGGGCACTTGGTGTCTGCCCAACCTATCTGAACAATTTCCTCAATTAGCTAAGCGAGTAAGGACAATGGCCTTTACGCAATTTTTGAGGGGAGTCAGTCCTGAGGTGAATACTGGGTCTGACTGTCTGGGTGGTCGGCATGAAAGTTGATTGAACTACTTGCAGGCAGCGCAACTTGAAAATACTTGCTTGGAGCTTCTGCGTTGTTATGGTTGACATTCGATCAAGTCGATGGCGAAGTGATGGTTTGGCTATCAGTGGGGAGTTTGGTCATCAACAATTCTGCAAAAAAAAATACTAAGTGTGTGAATTATCGAAAGATGCATAGGTGATCATGCAAACACACACACTCATGACTTGATGACGAGATGACTCAAACCATCCAAACACACATGCTCAACATGACTGCACGACGGTGCAAGTGACAAGCGTGACACTCATGACTGATAGTGGATCAACCATGATAGCGCTTGTGCAACAGTGAATGTGACTCTATGTGTGAGTGTGACAGATGACTTCATAGCGAACACAACAAGCACACATGAAGTGAAGACTTCAAGCATGGACAGAACATGGTCACAAGCATGAATTAGACACCAACATGCAAAAACGTGAATGAAATGAACAAGCAAGGCAGATGCAAGGACACACGTGAGCTCACGGAGTGAACCCAAGTGTGTGCAGTCATCAAGTGAACTCTTAAGGGAGTCTCTGAAAATGGGTGCAGGCCAAAATTTTGGAGGGTGGTTGTAGTCGCTACAACACTTGGCGACACATTGGTAGAACTCCAACTTCTTTGTTTTGGTTCATTGCTAGCATAGGGCTTTGGTCTCTCGAGGAGTATTGAATCTTTGTGCAGGTTACTTCAGCTTCCCCACTTACCCCATGGACATACATGATTCACCCTTGTCAACTCAGTAAAAAACAATCAAAACTTCATCTTAATCTTATTGTTTCGAATTCAGGAACAATATTTTAGCTCACGAGTTGAAGATTTTCAGAGTATGGGTTTTCATCTCTGGTGTCGCTCCACTGCCAGTAGACCTGGATAGTACATCGGTAAAGTCACACAGGAACACACACATTTCTCCACTGCCAATGAGCCTGGTCAATACCCTGGCAGAGTTGCATGCTTCACCTCTCTACGTAGGAAGCCTTTCACTTCTTTTGCCTTTATATTTTTTTCAAGAGGACTATGCATAGGCACTTATTTATTTTTGGGGCGAAAGAGGGATCCCGACTTATTGAGAGCAGAAGAGGTTGTTTCTTTAGAGAAGCATGTAATACCTCTGACATAGGTTTGCTCGTTAAGATTTTCCCCTCCTCCATTTCTACTAGTTGGATGAGCTTGAACACACATAGCAGAAGGTTGACTACAAGCATGGGGCTTCCTAATGTGGACACAGGTTCATGGTTGGACCAAAACTCCCCTTGCAGGCAGGTTCGTATTTTCCATCAAAACTTCATCGGCCGAAGGTTACAACCAAGAACAGATAAGATGAACACAAGACTATCCAAGTTCTCTAGTGTCACAAGTTTCTTCAAATTTCAGCGACATACTCTATTCAGAAGCCAGAACGTAGTATTTGGTAGCACTTATTTCTAGAAACAAAAATAGTAATATATCAAAGAAACAAAAAAAATGTGAAGAAAAATAGTAAGAAGAATCAAGTAAAGCAAAAACAAAGATAATAAGAAAAGAAAAAAGATGAAAACAACAAGCAAGAAGCAGACTATGTACATGGCACAGGTGTGGCCCGACCTACTGAAGGTAATTCTTAAGATCTTGGTCGTTGACGGGAAGGTTGTCAATCCTCCTGTCAAGTGATTACAAGTGATATGTGTGTGGGCCAAGTCTTTCGTAGACTAGTGCAAGTCCACCGGGCTCCACTATCGGAACCTGGTGGCATTTGAAAAAACCTTTAAGTGAAGACAACACCACTGCTTTAGGTACTGCATGCTTGGATGATGGCACAGGGTAGCTATTTTTATTCATGGAATGGTTCAAGTTCCTGAAATCAATGCATAAGCGAATTTTCCTAGATTTATTATGTGCAGAATTTAAATTAAAAACCCAAGTATGATAACGAAATTTGCAAGTAACCAAAACATCCCACAATTTAGTCGATTTTTCATGTATAAGGAGTTCAAACGACATATGTGTTTTACCTGACTTTTGCTGCAATGGTTTGGCACCTCCTTTACCTGGAATCTCGTGTTGGGTTATTCATGTGTTGTATGTACTCAAGTCGTCATCTAGCCTCGTGGACACATGCTGGTACTATTTGATCAGGCAGTCAAAACATGACCACTGTTGTGGCGCGCAATTTGTACCAACACTGACCATCTTTGGATTGTGATTGGTCCCTAGGTTGATTTCTTCGTTCGTAGTGGTGGGCTTGTGGGTTTTATTGTTTCCTGGTCCTCGACCAATGTTCTGCAAATCATAGAGCTTGTTGATAGAACCCAACCCCTCGAGGACGAGGTTTCCTTTCTTTCCTTGAGCTATAGTTTTTAGAGATTACTCGTGCTTACCTTCATCAATTGTTATGTTCTTGAAAGTATCAACACTACTTGCAGAGTGTAGTAGTATTTTGAGTTTGACCATGTTGAGGCTGAGAGTTCTTGGTAACCCCAACACGAGTGCTTCGTGCTCGACAATGTATTTTATGCATTCAAACTTCAAGCAGCTTGAAATCATTCATTTTCTGCTGCTTTGGGTGACTGAGCTATACCTTGTCCTTGAGAAATCATATGTACAACTTGTCTATACACAGACTGTTTGACATGGTTGTACTACTGCTACTATTGGTACAATGAACTGTGCAAGTTTCATTACCATCAATTGGGCAAGGAAGGAGTCCCAACTATGTGTATGATGAGGTTGGAGCTAGTTGTGCAAGATAACACTCCAAAGTTGTTTTTAGAAGGCAGTTTCCAAACATGAGTTCTGCAAAGGCCAACAGTTTGTTCTCTTCATTAAGGGAAGTGACATTGTGTTTTATATACCTCTCAAATAACATCTATATTTGGTTACATTTTCCCTTGTACGGAATCCACATGTGAGACCAGTCTATAGCAAAATGGCAATCTATCTTGCTGGACCAGTCCCTACTAAGTAAAAAACCATATGCTTCTAGTATGTCCACGATAACTATGTTGATGCATTGGTGGACTTGGCTGTCATGGGATAGTTGGATGATCACGTCTCACAGTTCACCAATGGTTGGTACTGATGTTCGATCAAGTTGGATGATTCGCACAGATGTCTTGCTCCATTGCTCATTGATCTTCTTAGCAATGGACAGTGGCATGACGTTGGCTGTCATGCTAGAATCAACCAAGCAGTTGTGAACATTGTAGTTAAAAACTTCAAATGAGAGTAGGAATGGAGGGAAACCTGAGTTCACTTCTTTCATCTGAAGTGTATTGATCATGGTGGAAAGTGATCCAAGAGGTGTGCTTGCTCCCTTGCTGGTAGAGGTTGCACTTTTTTAGTCAATTTAGTGTGTCCTAAATTGTTACATTAATTATCAATCTGGGATTCGTAAGCTGATGAAGTGTGGCACACTATATGTGCAAGACAACCTCTTTCTTACTTTTTGTCATTTTTTTATTTTTATTTTGTTTTGGGGGTTTTTATCTTGGTTTCTCTCCTAATGCGAATGATAATCCTATTCCTAAGTTTAAGAATACTTTAGAAGGCAAGTTTGGATATATATTTTAAGGAAATTATGTCCTCTATAATGAGTTCTAGAACTTAACACTTCAGAAGGTCTTAAAACATGCTAGTGATGAAATCAATACTTGAACAAAAATGAAAATATGTTGCTATTCAAATCAAACAAATAATGAACTACTGATCATGAAACCATTATCTCTGCTGCTAATCTAAGTACAGAAAGAAAAATGAGTTAAGCTACTGAATTCAACAAATCAAACTAATCAATTGACATCATTCATAGTCCGAGAGCTCACCAGGTAGTCTAATCTATGGCTTTAGGAGATAACGTCAATGATATGAGCAAGTTGATATCTAATTGCAGAAAAGTAAAACTAAAATCAAATCACATCATTCATAGTCTGAGAGCTCGCCAGGTAGTCTAAGCTATGGCTTTAGGAGATAACGTCAATGATATGAGCAAGTTGATATCTAATTGCAGAAAAGTAAAACTAAAATCAAATCACATCATTCATAGTCCGGCAGCTCACCATGTAGTCTAAGCTATGGCTTTAGGAGATAACGTCAATGATATGAGCAAGTTGATATCTAATTGCAGAAAGGTAAAACTAAAATCAATTCACATCATTCATAGTCCGAGAGCTCGCCAGGTAGTCTAATCTATGGCTTTAGGAGATAACGTCAATGATATGAGTAAGTTGATATCTAATTGTAGAAAAGTAAAACTAAAATCAAATCACATCATTCATAGTCCGAGATCTCGCCAGGTAGTCTAAGCTATGGCTTTAGGAGATAACGTCAATGATATGAGCAATCTTATAGTTAAACCAACTAATAAAGCAAGTAAATAAAACTGAAATCAAAGCATGCTTGGAATTAAAAGACTAAGAAAAGTAAAGTCAGCAGAGAGACTAATTCCATATCACTAGTTATTGCAAAGATGGTATGAAAAATGCCCGGGCCTACTCTATCATGAAACACACATGCACTAATCATTGTTATCAACAATATACAGAGCTGAAATATCATGTACAAAAATAAAATGTTAATACCATAGCAAATGAAATATACACAAGTGGATAACTTATGAAATATATGCAATGGAAATGAGAAAACAATGCATAAAAAATTTACAGCAAATAGGAAAAGGAAACCTCAGTGTGCAGGGGCCCTCTGCACAGCCTCAGTCAACAGGCTATTAGTCAAGAATTATGCTCACGCAATCATGTAGAAACAAAGTCTTCTTTTATATTTCAAAACACAGTTATAGCAACAAGACTAGTGTCACGGCGCAGTAAACTTTAACAACAAAACTACATCAACAAAAGACTAACTATATGCGTGTAGAAACACGTTATTTATAACAAAAAAATTCATCACTCTTTTCCTGTGAGACACCATTAACTGAGGACACGTAAAAGGGACAACGTCCGTAAACTTAGCATGTTGGTTGCCAAGATTATTCAATCTAACAAGAGTGGCTATTGGATTCACATCGTGGGGCAGTCTACAGGTGGAAACATGACCCAGGGATCTAGGAATGGCCACGAATCGTTCAGAATCCTTCACGTGTTTTAAAACAGAGTCCAGTTGTCGTAGGACTCCTACGTTGGACCACCATTTGACCACCATTGACCACGAATTTCCTTGATGCATCTGGCTAAACCAATAGGACCTGATCCATGTCCAGGTCATTTCTAACTTGCCCACGTGCCTTGTTCTTCTTGATGACACCTGCAACCTGGAGTTTAACAAAAACAACTGTGGAAAGTTGCTACATTCCACAGCTCATGAGAAAAATCTACTTCAAACAGCAAACACAAAAACATAGTTAGAAAACCATTTCAATGGTCTTTTAGAATCAATATGCAATGCTTTTTGATAGCTTATGAGGTCTAGGTGAGGGAAAAAATTCTAGGAAAGTGTGTAGGAGATATGCAAGTTCAGGGCTCAACAGCGTTGTTCATTGTTGTCTGTCCCAATGCACGCAGTAGGATATCTCGCTAACTCTGAACTTTGGCTAACTCGAACAAACTGATGTTTGCTTGAGTTTTCTTCATGTCATGAACAATATTGTAGTCCAAAGGGGGTAGAATCACCGAGGTGTCTAGGGTGGAATAGATGTTTGTGTTGTCTGGTGGAGTGTTTTGCAACTTACTTCTCATGGATGTACTCTTATCCGTCGTTGTCTTCCCAGACTTGCTTTGTGTTTTTTGCCTTGGGGAGGTCGATGGATTTCCCTTCTTCGTCAACAATCTCATCTTCTCTTTCAATTCCCCATGTGTAGGGGGAGCCCCTTTACTCTTAAGGTTGTAACGATCATTTTTCTTTTGGAGTTGCTTCTTGGTGTTCGTCTTCGACATTAATTGAGAGCACTGATATGTGTTCACCACATGCCCAAAACTTGATGTTTCATTAGGTGCAACCTCTTTGTCATCGTCAGTGTCTTTTGGCTACTCTTGCATATTGCTTTCCACCTCAAGTGTATGACTGCAAACATAGGTAACGACTTGTTTCCAATCCGAACAAGAGTTCTTGAGGTGATGTTCTTCATGGAAGGAACAAAACTTAGGATATGCACACTATTCGAGTTGGAACACAGGCTTCTACACAGTTTTTGAAGAAAATCAATTGTTTCTTGATGAGACGATCGATGAATTGTTTTCCTATCTCTGTTTGGGCAGATGGATGCTTACAAATGTTTTTGTTTTCCGTTTCTTGAGCTCGGACATTTTGGTGGTCAAGTTCTTAACAAGGCGAGTGAGGGTCTCAATATCAATTGCTTCCTTGTCTCTACCCTTGCTCGGCATTTCTTGGGGATTTCTGCTCACGTCCTTGGATTCCTTCATTGGTTATCATCCTTGATGACTCTGATTGCACGTAGGTATTTCTCAATAGCGATAGCTTTCTCGCAACTTTCCAAGAGTGTAGATTTCGCAGCTCACTTGGCGAACTACGCAATGCTGGTTGGCAATGTGGATGTGTAGTAAATAGTGATGGAGTCATGAGGTTTAGTGTCCGCTGCAAACTTGTTCAGAATACGTGTAAATCTATGTTTGAAGTCTTTTATCTTTTCTTTTCCCTCCATCTTGAGGCTTCCCAACTGTTTCAATAGCATGGTTGGGGTCTTGTCACTGGCGAACTTCTCAAGAAATATGTGTTTGAATGCACCCTAGTTCTATATAGATTTTGGTTGAAGGTTGTGATACCTTGCAGCTACATGACCCACTGACTATCCAAGGTACATGGAAAAATATACATGCTACGTCATAAAAATGTACCTCAAGGGTTTGCAGCTATAGGTAGAATTTGTCTAAGTAGTCTTCCGCCTTCACCGTAATGTCAGGGTTGAACTCAATGTTCATCCTCTCCACTCACTTTGGCATCTTATGCAGAATAGTCAGGAGAGCCAATGCTCCTTGAGTGATCCATTCAAGATTTGGGTCATCCATCTCTTCATATTACTTGTCCTCTTCCTCTCTTTTAGAGTCTGATGGTTTTGGCTCCGAGTCTATTGGTTCATCTCTACCTCCGCCTCCTCTGCTACCTTCCCCTATGCCTCTTATATCGGAGTCTAATCCCAAGATCACAATAGTGTCTCATTCACCTTTTCGGAAGACCGTAGGTCCCTCTCCATATTCAATAGCTTCTTCCAAACCTTTAAGTGTGGCAAGGACTTCTTCTTCCACCAATGATACAACAATTCCTATGGGAGTGGCTTTTGACTTATTTGATGAATATGGAAGATGTTTTATTCCTTGGATCAATTTGATTGCTTTCGCGAACTGACAAGTGTTGGGACAGACAGAGCAAAGTTGTTGATATGGAATCTCATGTTGAATTCTGGGAAGTGAGAAGGAACCGACTATAGAGTCACATGTAGGTGAGAGGGAGTGCGAGTTACTGCCTTGACCAGATGGTTGATGAATGAGTGTGAGGGAATGTTCATCCATATACTACTGGCTGCCCTCCTTCTAGTGCCAGAAATGTTGACAGTGTTGGACCTGGCAACATTCAGGGGATCACCCTAGTATAAAGTCCCAACTATAGCTCACACCATTTGGTGTGGGAGTCCCATCTGGCATGATCGCCCAATTGCCATTGTCTTAAGGATTTGCCTCAACTCTTTCTTGTTAGCATATGAGAGTGGTCTACTTTGCCTTCGAGAAGTGAGGTTCACGTGCCTGGTGAATTCTAATATACTTGTGTCAACGATTCTTTCACTGTAAGGAGAGAGGGTGAGACTGAATCCCAAGTTGGTTTGGATCAAGTCCCAACTCGGCAAGGAACACACAAAAAAACAAGACGTGCATAGCTTCCGGAGGAGTAGTCCACATGGATGCGGTAGTCATAACACACAAGGTAAGATAACACATACAACACTCAACGGAGGAGTCCGAAAGAGTGCAACGGTTGTTACAACAAGCTTTGTGTGAAAGGTATCTCTAATGTCTAGGAAGATAGCCACCATGGGCGAGACAATGTTAACAACATATACAACACATTTCCATTAACATATTATGTATTACAACAAGTGAAATAGTTCAAGTGTTCAAAACAGGTTAAAGAAACATGCATTACAAGTGTTCAAGATTAGTCCTACAACATTTATAATACATGTGTGAAAACGTGCCTTCTGAATTAAGCGAAAGTTCCAAGACATGTCGTTGCACCATACATCATTAACCCCGAGTACGGGGTGTTGGAGCCACTAATTAATCTTCAAAGAAATGATTACAGACTCTCTTGGCTATGTCGGAGGAACTGAGGTGAAAATTCCCTCCATGTACAAATGAGGTGGTATTTATAGCCAAGGGTGAAACTGACTCTTGTGGTTGTTCGACTACCCTCATGACTGTTTGACTTCCATGACTTTTAAACTTTGCATAACTCCTTATACAACAAGTGGGTCTCTTGGACTTCCACATTACATTACATTAATTGACAACATATCCCATAGTAGAGATGTGGGTGACATGACTCATGACATGACTCGACATGACAGTGTTGGTACATTCGTGTTGCTTCTCGAGTGCATGTCAAGCTATAGTGTTGTTGGGTGATGGATGTCCTCATGGTGTGTCACAGCTTCACCTCTCCATGGAAAAGTGTGCGGAGTCTTCAATGGCCTTTGGTTCACTTGATGAAGCTTTGGCATGTTGTTCCTTTCTTGCATGTTGAAAGGCTTGGTAGGCTCATATGTTCGTGAAAGGTTCATGTTTGTTTGTTCATCCATATGTGAGCACATCTTGCATGTTTTCTCATTCATTTGTCCGTGAACACATCTTTTCATGATCATCCTTCGTGAGCACATCTCTTCGCATGCATCATTCATTCGTTCGTTGGTGAACCTATCCTTCTGCATATGCTCCCTTCGTTCATCCCATTCATCGTCACACCATGTTTGTTGGTGTACCTATACCTACAGTCATTAATGACGAGATGACATCAAATCAAAAACCTCCTATTCTACCATGACACGTGATCATTTCGGATGCAAGTGACCGATAGAGGCAACAAGGTTGCGAAGCGAGATGATGGCTCTAGGCATTGCTGATGAAAACTATGCAAGTGTCACTAAGTGATGGAGATGGGCAATCCAAGTCGATAATGACTGTCTGTGAGGTCTGACTCGGCTGGAAGGAAAAACTGCACAAATTTTGGGAGGGACAGTTTGGGCTGCAAGAAGGCAAGGTATGAAGGATCTGTGCAGTCTCTAGCATGAGTGGGCAGCAGGGGCTGGAATGCCAAATTTGCACAATTTTCTGGGGGAACAAGTCGAGCTACAAGGAGGGTTAGTAGGCAGAGATTGCGCAGTTTTTGGGAGGAACTTCCCGGGAGCCTGGCAGCCAAAACTGCGCAATTCCTAGAGGGAACTGGCAGTTTCCTGCTTGGTCCCTAGCAGCTAAAACTGCACAATTCCCAGAGGTAGATGACAGTTGGCTGTTGGGTCAATGGCAACAGAAACTGCACAATTACTGGAGGGAACTAACAGTTTGCTACTAGGAGCTGTTGGCGAGGGAAACTACACTAAGGCTGGGAGGCCAGCCTACTGATCATCTCTGTGCAATTTCTGAGTTGAGCGGACTGCTGGGAAGCAGAAGGCCTACTCATGAAAACTGTACAATTTCTTGGATGAGCAGCCACTCGACTTTCGGGATGACTGACTAGGAAAACTATGCAATTTTCTGAGGGAGACAGGGACAGTCACTTGGTGTCTATCCGACTTGTCTGTACAATTTCTTGGATGAGCAGCCACTCGACTTTCGGGATGACTAACTAGGAAAACTATGAAATTTTCTGAGGGAGACAGGGACAGTCACTTGGTGTCTATCCGACTTGTCTGTGCAATTTCCTTAGTAAGCCAAGCAAGTAAGGTCAGTGGCCTCTACGCAATTTTTGAGGGGAGTCATTCGTAGGGTGACTGTCGAGTCTGGCTTTCTGGGTGGTCAGCATGAAATTTGATTGAATTGATTGCAGGAAACATAGATTAAAAAGACTTTCTTGGAGCTTCTGCACTGTTCTAGTTGATATTCGATCGAGTCCATGGTAGGGTGATGGTCCGGTTGTCAAAGGGGAGTCTGGTCGTCATAACTTCAGAAAAAAAAAAGAAGAAGAAGAAGAAGAAGCATTTGAATGATCAAAAGAGGCATAGGTGATCATGCAAACACACACACTCATGACTTGACGATGAGACAAATCAAACCATCCAAACACACATGCTCAACATGACTGACCGATACTGCAAGTGACAAGCGCGACACTCGTGAACGATCATGGATCAATCGTGATGGTGCTTATGTGACAGTAAATGTGACTCTGTATGTGAATGCAACAAATGCCTTCATAGCGAACACAACAAGCACACACGAAGCAAAGACTTCGAGCATAGCTAGAACATGGTCACAAGCATGACTTAGACATGAACATGTAGAAACTTGAATGAAATGAACAAGCAAGGTGGATGCAAGGACTCACACGAGCTCACGGAGTGAACCCGAGTGTGCGCAGTCATCAAGTGTTCTCTCGAGGCTCTAAAATTAGGTGCAAGCCAAAATTTTGGAGGGTCGTTGTAGCTGCTACAATAGGTCACAGGTTGCATGTGAGGAGAAAAATGAAGGAAGTAATGGAAAATGAAGAAAATAGAGGCCTAATTCATAAAAAGGCTTATGAGGATCGTAACCTTTTATTAGTTCAGTGTTGGAGATATCTCTCCCATTATTCTCTCTCTCTCATACTCTTGGATACTTAGAGTTTTCTTGGAGCACTCTTGGAGGGTAATGCATACTTGGATTTTTGGAGCAAGAAGGCACCGACATTAGAAACTACATCATATTTTCTTGGAGGTACCGATGTGCATGTATGATTTCTTCACTAGTTTTGGCATGCATGGCATATGCATGTGGTTTCTTGGTTTTGATCTCTCATTGGCATGGAGGATTGCTTGGATCGACAGTGGATTGCCTAGCCTTGCCATTTCCTGGATAACCTTGGTGATTGTGGGTTTAATTTCATTGCTTATTTTTAGTTAGTTCTCATGTTTCCTTATCTTGGGTTGAGTTATTAGTCCTAAAAGCCCTGGTTGAACAAACACTCTAGAAGCCCTGTAGCAACTTGACTTGAGTTACTAGTCCGAGAAGCCTTGGTTGGACAAATGCTCTGAAAGACCTTGGTGGGTTGAGTTACTAGTCCTGGAAGCTCTATATAAGTTATGTGTTGAGATACTAGTTCAGGAAGCCTTGGTTGGAAAAATTCTCTAGAAGCCCTGGAAGGCTTGGATGAAGACAAATTTGATAATGGTTTTGTTGATGTACGCCCACGAGGTGGAATCATTGTTTGATGGGTTGAGTTGGATGATCTTTGGAAGCCCTAGATGAGTTTTGATTGATGTGTTCTATGAGATCCCACGTTCATGCTTGGAATATGGCACAGGGGTGAATGACTGAAGAGAGATTTGGCTCAACCATTCTATGGTCTGGTGGAACATGGTAGTCCCATCTCTAGTTGGTTCATTGCATTCATTAATGAGATTTATTTTGCTTGATTTTCATGTCTAAATGTACTAGTGTATTTATGGATTTGATGGCTGATATGTTTATTGTATTTTTGTTCCTATTATGTTGTTTATATGCACATTTTATGACAACAACTATGTATGGCTGTCAACATGTTTTTACTTGTATGTGAATGGATAATGTCTATGACCTAATAGATGATATTGCAGCAAATGACATGACGAAACAATGGTTCATAGTGATTCTCAGATGAGTATGAGGTCCCTATGCTTAACTCTGTTATTTAAACTTGTAGATTACATGTCGATGATATGTTTGATGAAATGCCTATCATGGCTAGTAGGGATCCATTCAAGGTCTTGAAAAAGTATTTGCTTTAGGGCTTTCATTTCCCTGTTAATTTACTGATTTCAAGAGATGGATTAGCCATGGGCAGTGACCTGGGCTCTGTGCCTAAAAAAGTGGCTCAAATCGTGGGGTTAATGGCACAAAAATGTCATTTTTGGTCCACAATCGCTGGCATACAGGCTTGTGAGAGCGAATTTAGGTTATTTTTCATTCCCTTGCCCATGGCATGAGAGCGACTATGGTCCAGGAGACCTAAAACAACAATGGGACCTAGGGACAGGTTGTCTGAGTAGCTGACTTGTCTTTTGAGGGTTTTTTTGATGACGTTGGATAATAGTGTCTGATGTTCCATCGATTCCATTTCCTTAAGGTTACCTAGGAGGTCGTATCATATAATAGTGATCTCTAATCATATGTTTACCCCGACTGGGTGGTTTCTTGGGTAGATGTGGGAGGAGGGTGTTACAGAGTGGTATCAGAGTATGGTTGCGCTCTTCTTGGGATGTGTGTTGGTCATGCATTCATGTTGGTTGCATATGTGTTCCTTATGCATGTAGTCCATGTGCTTGTTGCATTTGCATGGTGTTCATCATGGTTGTAGTGATGTCACCATGTGAAGATCAAAGGTTTTGTCATGGAGTATGTCTTCTTGTGTGTATGGTTGATTATGCATTGTTATGCATGTCAATGTTCACATGTTATCAAGTTCATGTGATGGGGTTGTTGTTATCGTGCATGAGGTCATGGTTTGTGTAGTTGATATGGTCATGCATTGATGACTAGACTCTAGCTAGAATGGTGTGTATATGGTTTTGCACTCATATGTTATATGTCTATATGTAGTTGTTATGCATGTAAGGCCTTGGATATAGTTATTCATGAATAGTAGGTCAAACATGCCTTGTAAAGTCATTATATGAAATTTAGGTCATCATGGTGCTATTGGTTGTTATGATGCTAATGTGTTGGTGGACATAGAATAGGAGATGCAAATAATCATAATGAGGTTGCAACATTGGACTTTGGGGTAAGAGAAGATCGTCATACAGGTATTGTATGTTTGGCATGAAGGTATGTAAGTTAAAGATTGTTATATGAATTAGGGTAATACACATTAGGTTATGTACATGTCTTTTGATGTCATGGTTACGTACCTGATAGATGATAGTTGGTTAGCATAGTCATACGCACATGACTCAGATAGTCGAGAATGATATTATCATGTGGTTGTATGCATGGCTATTGTTGGTTAGGTTAGATAACATGATGATTATGTTATATGATATGTTGTTGATGCGTATGTTATATGTTAACCTGTTGTTTCTATATGACAGTTACCTTGACGATTAGGTTTTATGTTGTTGATGAGCATGATGAATAGCTTATTGTTGTTATGTTCTATTAACTAGATGTTTAGGGTTATTTCATTGAGATCTTGATGTTGTAATTTGGATTGGTCATATGCATGATGGTTATATTCATTGCATTGAAGATCTTGATATTATATGTATTTTGTTAACCTGGTTTGACCTATGCAGATGGTTATGGTTGTGATATTAAGGTATGATCTGACATATTTGTGATATGGTGTCGTACAAATCTAGATTGATTGTACATATGTGATTATTATGCATGAACAACAAATTATTATGAGCTTATGAAATGAACATGTTAGTTAGTTACTATTATGGATATCATGATTTATGTTTGAGTTGATGTGTTGTAAAGTTATGTCTTGCTAACTACATTTATTGTGTAGACAAGATAGCCTCCCCTGATATACATTAAGGTATGAGTTTTCTTATGTCATATACTTGGTGCTTCATTCTTGATTATGTCATCTATTTCGTGTTCGAATATTTGGTGTCTATTACGTCATCTGGTTGATTCTTTTAACATGGTATGTTTTCAAGTTGGTTGAGTGTTTGATGACTTACATAATACGAGTATATGTTCCAATGATCTTGTTTTGAGATGATTGTACTAACACATATTTGTTGAGACAGGTTGTATGTACTTGAGTATAGTAGGTGATAGTTGTAGCATTATGTCTAATAACTCTGAATTGACAATGGATTATGACGTGATTGTTAGTCTTCCTAAAGGTTGATCTCAAATTGATAGATATGATTGTCTTGATATTTGAAACATGTCATTGACTTGTGTGAGCAGTTGCAGGAAACATGCTTGGTATTAGCATGACAAGGTAATAATTGATGTGTTTATATAACTAACAGTTGGGTGACGTGACAGTATATAGTAAGACTCAGTTGCAGCAGGGTAAAGGTAAAAGAAAGAAATCAGGTAAGAATTCTTTTGGCTATGTTTGGAAACCCTATAATTCCAAACGAACGAGTGCTTGCATATGGGAAGTATTCTTAACCTTAATTTTGTCTAACATTATGTGGATATGTGATATAGTCATGAACATGTATTTGACAGGTATATTAGTCAGTCTCTAGTTGCAAGTGGATCTATAAATGGAAAGAGAGTTCCTTGAGAGATGGCATGGATATGTTTAGTTGCAAGCAATGTGCTTGGCACAACAAGATAAGGTAAATGGTGTATTATTATATTTATTTATGCACTGATAGTTATGTGTTTATGGTAGTATGATGCATGGTGTTACATGGAAAGATAGATTTCCACGAAATCTTGAAAAAGGCTCGGGTTGATATTTCTTTGGGAACCATGGGGATTGAGACATGGTGTTTGTTGCTGGTATTATTCTTTTGGTTTTTTGGTGCTTTGTTGTGCCTAATTGATGTTATTTTTGCATCTTGTGCATGGTCATGCCATGTGGGTTGTGGTTTGTTATTGGTTTCATTGTTTCCTTCTTGGTTGTTTCTTGTCTTGGTTTTTATGTTTTGAGTGTCTTGGGAATTATTTGGGAAAGAGGAAAGTTAATGGAGCTCAGGAAGAATTATGTGGTACCTAAAAGGTAATGTAAGATTCAGATAAAGCTTTGTGCATTAGTAAGCAGAGTGGAAGGTAAGACTATGACAGTCAGTTGGACTGGTTGGTCCATAGTGATAAATGGATGGTGGTAGTAAAGACGTGAAAGGTAACTAGAAAAGGTAGAGTAAATTGATCTGATGCGTCAGATGGTTCGACTAATTTGGTAATGGTGGTTCTCAATGTTGTGCATGTTGTGCAAAAATAAGGAAGTTCTCTTAAACCTTGACATTGATATCTGGTAATTATTTTATGATCATGATTATGCTGATGTTTATATATGTATACATACATATATGTGTGTCATTTTCTGACATGATGATGTTTTTGTTATGCTAACGATTATATATGTAGGTATGTATGTATCTATGTCGTTGTCTAACAAGGTTGTCAGGGATCATTCTTGTGGAGGAGTGATTTATTATGCATGTGAATGGCATGAAGGAATTCCTAGTTCATGAGAAATCAAGTGGGAAGAGTATCATGACAACTATACGATGTCAGTAGCATGCAATTATGAATTGATAATATATGCTTAAATTATGCCTATGTTTATCTTATGACAGGTAATGTGAAAGATACAACAACAAAGTGAAAGCAGTGTGGTCTGCGGCATGTTAGGATAAGCATGGATAAGACACTGGAAGCAAGGTTTCTTGGTAAGAATAGTGTGGTTTTGTATGTGTGGTATTGTTGTTATGCATATGTTGTATATGTTGTACATGTTGCATCTGTGATGTTGTGCATGCTGTGTTGTGTGTGTGTGTGTGTGTGCATATATATATATATATATATATATAGATAGTGTGTGTGTGTGTGTGTGTGTGTGTGTCTGTGTACATGTTATTTATGCAATGCTATATACAGAGTGTTAATACATATAGTGTTGTATGAATGTAGCACATTTAGTACTGGGTATAAATGGTGCTATGTACATGTTGGATATGCGGCGTTGTGCAAATGTTGGATATGTAGTGTTGTGTACAAATGATGCTATGTACATGTTGGAAATGTAGTGCTATGTACAAGTGGTTTTGAGTACATGTGGTACATTGGTACTATGTACATATGGTGTGGTGTGCATGATTGCACAAGTGGTGTTTTGTGCATGTGGTGTTGTGAACATGTTGTACAAGTCGTGATGTGTGCAAGTGGTGATGTGTGCAAGTGGTTCTGTGTACATGTAGTGAATGTGGCGTTGTGTACATGTGGTGTCGCGTACATGTGCATGTGGTACTATGTACATGTGGTATTGTGTACACGTTGTACAAGTGGTGTAGTGTACATATGGCGTTGTGTACATGTTGTGCAGGTGGTGCCATGTACATGTGATGTTATGCACACATTGTGCAGGTGGTGCGATGTACAGGTGGTATTGTGTACATGTTGTACTTATGGTACTAGTTCACGTGTGGTATTGTGTGCATGTCATACATGTTGTGTTGAGGGCATGTGGTACTATGTATGTGCATTATGTACTTGAATGTATTGTGTGGTGTTGTACATCAGGTATAGAGTTGTGTTGTATGCTAGGTGTAGGTGTATGCATTGTGTTATGCAATGGAGATAGGTGTATGTATTGTATTGTATTGTATACACTAGGTGTACGTGTATGTGTTGTATGCCAGGTGTAGGTGCATGTATTGGATGGAGTTGTATGTTGTGTGTGGTTTTATGTGTGCGATGCACACTATGTATATGCGCACCTGGTTGAGGAGAAGGAATTTGGTGTTTGGCAGGTGTGGCAACCAATCGGTATGCGTATGAAATAAGAATAAAGGCAAAAGTAAGGATCGATGAAGGATAAGTATCGGTATTTTATTCTAGCTTTATTATACATGTGGTTTACAATTATTGTTTATGATGATTACACGTGAATTATGATTTTGGTTTATGATGGTTACATGTGATTTATGATTTTGATGGTTACGTTTCGAGCTAATCTGATGCGATATTTTTATACATGTTATAGTCAAATATGCTAGTTTGACTTGTTGTGACATGAAGCGAACATGATTGCAAATGTACCTTATTAATGAGCTACCAATGAGGTAAGAATGTGAATTTATTTCAATTCATTTTAAATCTAATCGAAGTTATGTGCTTGGTACAGTAATGCACAAAATGCCGAGTTGGGTGGTTGAAATCGATTGCAAGAATTAGAAGCAGCAACAAAAGGAATTATAATAAGCATCAGTATGTTGGTAAAGCACTTCACAAACAGGGCCATTATGGGAAGCTAGTGCCCAATAGTGTCCATTGATTTCCATGAGCATGTAATGACTGGTATGATGGTTTTAAGGTAGGGATATGCCTTGGTTTTTATATCTTCTGATGTGAGGAAGCCTTGCCAAGGGATGGACTGCTTGAGATGGGGGTGCCAACGGAACTTGGGAGGTGAGTGACTACACGGAAGAGGTGATCGAATTCCCGAGGGACTGTGTAGCAGAGAATGAAAGGTTGTTGATGGATTTGGTTTCGGTCATTAGCATTGCAAGATGGAATCATATGCACATTGGGAGTGCGTCATGGAATAATGAGCTAGTAACTCTTCACTAAGAAGTTAAGTGGTGCAGGATTATAGTGCAGGACATTGGATATAGTTTGATTATGACAGTGGATTTTGGACTTCCTGGGAAGGAGGTGAATCTTGGTACTACTTGAGGGTGGAGGTGTGAGCCTCTGGATTCCCTGATTGCAGATACAAGCATCGTATACTTTATTTTCAGGTTGAGAAAATATGCATATGTATATATGCGTATATTATTGTAAATATTGTAGCAAGCTAGTTGATAAAGCTCCACAGACAATATGGTTATTTTCTAGTTGAAGAAATGTGTATGTGTATATGTAGATTGTAAATATCGTAATGATTTGTATTATAAAGCTCTAGTAAACAATATGTTTGTCATGTTTTAGTAGATGGTCATTGTAAATACTGCAACGAGCTGTGTTATAAAGCTCCATGGGCAGTATATTTTGTTTTTAGAAGTCTTGTTGGTTATAAGTGTCATTGAACACCGAGGACGATGCTCCCCCAAGGGGGAGGGTTCTGTAACAACCGTCATGAAAATTCTATGTGAAAATATATAAGGACACGGCGATGGGACATGTATTCTAATGTTGAATGATGGGGAAAACATCCTAATGGGTGTTGATTCGGTCTATTATGACTAAGGAAATTGGCAAAGGCAAATACCAAGGCATTAAAAGGCATTTTGGCACATTTATTTATGAAAATAATGGAAATTAGGAGAAAAAGGAGGTGAAAGGTCACAGGTTGCATGTGTGGAGGAAAATGAAGAAAATAGAGGCCTCATTAATAAAAATACTTCTAAGAATTAGTTGGTAACCTTTTGTCAGTTCAGTGTTGGAGCTCTCTCTCTCATTATTCTCTCTCTTTCATACTCTTGAATACTTGTTGTTGGTTCTCTTCCCAAAAAATTGGGTCATAATATTTGTACATTGATTACCAACATTAAAATTCATCTCTTTACTAAAACAATAGTTATCCTCAAATAGTTGAAAAGTCATCTCTATACTAAAATAACAGTTATCTTCAAATAGTTGAAAAATCATCTCTTTACCAAAATAGTTATCTTTCTTGAATAGTTGTTAGAATCTAAAATAAAATAGTTATCCTCACATAATTGTTAAAATTTAAACTGGAATATTATTTTCAAATAATTGATAAAATTTAATTTAAACTAGAATAATTATCCTCAAATAGTTAAAATTTAACGAAAATAGTTAGAATAATTATCCTCAAATAGTTAAAATTTAACAAAAATAGTTATCCTCGAATAGTTGTTCAAATTTAAACTAGAAAATTAGCGATCGTATTTCTCTCTCTATACTAAGTTGACTTTCATTTAACATATTATAGGCTTTCATTCTACATATTATATACTTTAGCAAAATTTAAACTAGAAAATTAACAATCGTATTTCTCTCTCTATACTAATTTGACTTTCATTTTACATATTATATGCTTTCATTCTACATATTATATGCTTTAGCAAAGTTTGCAATCAATTTAATTAACTGTTTAATAACTCAACCCTTACCATATCATCATTTCCATATACTATATTACATTTTGTTTCAAAATTTTAGACCCTACTACTTGGTTTATGCTCATACATATGGGATATGGTTTATAAGGAGGTTTAGCTCTTTTCCTACATTTCCAACTATAAATGATGGCCATGATACCCACTTCATATGATCTTCACATGGCGTGAGGGTACGTGCAATATCAATGGCCCACATGGAATGCTCTGATCTAACAGTGAAGATTCGTTGGAGTTATAGAAAACCCTTACTTCCATTTCGTAGTTGCTTTCACTTACAACGGAAGATTTTATTTTCCTAAGGGTGGGATTTACGAATATTCCATGTTTTCCTTTCATGAGACTGTTATTTTGTTTCCTTGTTTAAATATTTTATTTATATCTATTACACTAAGTGTATCAGTGAAAACATTCTATTATAATACATTTGGCCTCTTTTCGGTTTGTATCATAATATAACACTAACAGTTATTCTCAAAAATATAACTAGAAACCAAAAGGGTCTTATCTATATGAATCCTTTGTGAGTCAATTATAAAATTTCCAATAATAAATAAAATAAAAGAATTATTTTACATCTAATTTATATGTTTATACTTGTCCATTGCAAATATCATTACTACACTTACTGTCAACAATTTTATTTTCATGCATGCATATAAAAATTGGTGTACACATATATATATTTATGCATGTAAATATTATTTTCTCTATCTTATCAATATATATTTTTGAACGATTCAAAATTAACCATAAGAAATAATTAGAAATTCATTTAATTGTAATTATTGTTTAGAAAATATTCAAGAACAAGGCAGTTCCACCTAATCATGAATTGTCTTCAATAGTCTGCTCAAGATAAGACCTTTTTTTTCTTTGGTATCTCCTTTGGTTCCTAAGTAGTTTATTATATAGGTTTCTTCCTAGTAGATTTTTAGTAGTTTCTTGTCTTTTTTTTATAAAGCACCTCTCTCTCTTGTGTAATTTTTCGTTTCACCCCACTTAGTATTTATCTCTAATTAAGTGACTAACATAATCTTTTCGTCCCATTATGTTAAGTTTTTTTTTGTTATTTTCTCCTAAGGATTTTAGGAGACTTTTAAGGAAGGTCCATCATATAGACATGACCACCAATAGTTTTTTCTAACTTGACAAGGAGTCTTCCAAACTCTAGTGCTCTTTCCTAAATATTTCCAAGAAATTTAATTATTAACTTAAATAGTATTAAAATAATTACATCATCACAAAAGTGTCATCATGGCTTCCGTCGCCATTAAATCTAATAATCTAAAGACAGTAAATGTTTAAAAATTTAGAGCCATAGGGGTGTTGCAACTTGGAGCTTGACTTTAATGGATAAAAAAGAATTGAACTTGCAAGAAAATCTAAACTTGCAAGAGGGTCAAAATATTGGTTAGGGGATTCAAACAACTAAGCGATCCATCAACACTTTCATTTAATTTTAATAGATTGAGATACCCATCAACACTTTCATTTAGTTTTATGTTTTAATACATAAAGTAAATAAAAATTTAGGCTGTAAAATATATTTAAATAATAAATTATATTTTAATCTAAATTATTAGTTTTTTCATTGATATAATTTTTTGGAATATTAGCACTTTTAAAATTGCAATTACACTATACAACTATTTTTTAATTCTCCAATATGCTAGTCTTTGGAGACTTGACCCATATAGTAGGAATTATTCACCAAGACACTCAAACCATGTAGCTTTAGGATTATTCACCAGGCCACTCAAGCTATGCTCCTTTGGCTTAATTATTAAAATTTTTAACATCTAAATTAAATAATTTTTTTTTCTAAATATTAAAATATTTTAACTTTACATATTTTTCTTTGGAAATAATTCATCTTTTATTACAGTAAATAGATTCAATAATGTAATATTTTTATGCAAGACTGCTCTACAACTCACTCGCGGGAGATGTTGTAATATTCATAAAATGAAATGTTAAATAAAAAATATAAAAACATAATAATGACTCAATTAAAAAAAATAATAAAAATTAATAAATCTATGGAACTCAATTTATCACATTGTAATTTTGTTTTTATTAATAAAATTACAAACAAATTTTCTAGATAAAAGATTCATAATATGAATATCACATTAAAATAAAATTAAGTAATAGCAATTAATATTCATAATTATAATATTTCAAAACATATGCTTAATAAACATATAAAACTTTAAATTTAATTATAAAAACATATAATTCAAAATATATATATACAGATATGTGAAATATATATTGAATATAAATAGTAGATGTAAATTAAAATTTTATTTCATCACATAAATTAAAATAAAATTTCATATTGATAACCACATACCAGATATATGTGATATGTGGAGTTGACATATGTCTTTGTTTAATAAAAATAAAATATTATTTAAATTAAAAAACAATGTTGGCTAGAGTAAAATATATAATGATAAAAACTGAAGTTCTATTAATTAAGTGGCTCTCCAGGTGAGATATTTGGAGAATGCCCAAGCACTTCACACAATACACACACACTATGTTCAATCAGGAAAATGACCTAGTACATATAGGATTTCATGCTAATACGGTGGTTTCAACCACGCCCTAGATAGCAAGATTTGAGACCTAATCTTGGAGTCTAAATCCTATACTTAAACAACTAACTTATATTTCTCCATTAATTCTAACACTCCCCCTTAATGGAGAAATGGTACTGAACAATAACATACGCCTATTGGTCTAGTCTCAACTGAGTTTACAATTAAAAACATGAAAAACTTGGTAATCAAAGGTTTTCATCTTAGTCTTCTTGCTTGAGAGTCCATGATTGTTCATCTTGAGTCGAGGCTTCATCTTCTCTTTCCTTGCCATGAGGTAGTGATATCTCTTCACCTCATTTCTTCTCTAATGATGGAAAGCTTGAATTCTTATTCTCTCCCTTCTCAAGATTATGACAGGTTGGATAGGAGAATTTTCCCTCTCACTATTTCCAATGTCAAATATCTGAAAGTTAGCTATGATGTCTTCATCATTCATTGATGTAACATCTACACGCACAGAAATATTAATGAGATCAACACAATTTAAATTCTCTCTGTCTTTGTCTGCTTCTGCCACGTCTTTGCAATCAGCTTCATGTGGCTCGTCCAATTGATCTTAAACAATTTGTTCCTTGTTACACCATTTTTGAAGATCAACTCGTGTGTCTTCAATCTCAAGATCTTGCACAACATATTGTGCCTCTTGATTCTCGTGGTCATCAATAAAACCACATTGTTTTTCTGAAATTTCTTTTGACTTGAACATACTGCCCATGCTAATGCTTCCAAATGTCCACATGAGAATATCATTATCATCAAAATCAAAAATATCTAAAAATATAGACATGTTGTTAAAGTCCAGCTTATCTCACTTCCAGATTATTTTTCGCCTCCACATGGTCTTCTAATGAACTCCAACAATCCCGTTACCAAGTAGGCAGGAAAATTCTCCCTTTGTGAGCTCTTCAACTGTAGAACCTTGTAGACTGTGGCTTCTGTGCCACGTAGGTCTTAGTGCCCTCAACTCTAGCAACTAGCAACAAAATGAACTCTCACAAGCTGGAAACACTATCAATATCTAATTCTTATGCACATATTTATGAAGATGGGTTCAAATCAACAAACAAATTCACATTTTTTGTGGCATATAATAACTTAGAAGAAAATTTTCCCAATTAGTTTTCAAATCTCCATAACCCGCACCTTCTAGGTTACTCAAACAATAAAATTTCCAAGACAAATCTGCTAGCAGCAATACCTAATCGTTGTTGTCCAAATGCTTAGTCCAATGGTTCAAAAGAGAATATGAAATTGAATAAAGTAAGGTCCACAATTACCACATCCTTAACCCTCATTGACAAAATTTCCAACTGCTCCCCAACACGGCAAAGGGAATTGAATTCAAAATTATATTCTCCAATTTTTTTTTTTATATAGCTAATGCTCACCAACTCAGTTAGACTAAAAGTCTTCCGAAAGCCAACAGCCTTTACAGAATTTGTAACAATGGCCAGTACCTCTTCAAATGTGGAGCCGCCAAATGCTAGAGAAGACTCGAACTATTAGGCAAACATTGCACCCAAGGCTTGCGGATCTTATGACCCTACTCACTTTTCTTCCATGTGCAATTATGAAGCCCTTATGGAAATTGAAAGCCCCCACCGATTCCTAAACTACCTGCTGGGGGTTTTATAGCAATGCATAGAAGTGATATGGTAATGTCAAGGAAACCGCAACAAGTCTTTTGCTTAATTAGCGGAGTTTATTTTTTTGTGTACATGAATGGCTAAGCATAAACCTTCTACCCAATATGCACTGGACTTACGTGTTTAATGTGGATTGTGAAATCGAAGACCTCAATGAAGACTTCCTTGACATGTGCCGCATTGACATTACTTCGATTGCTCATATTTTCTTCTCCCCGTGAATCGATGAATATAACTTTGATAGTATTAACTTTTGTTCTGTAGGTTCCGAATATTATAATCATGAATTCTCACTGAACGATCTCAGGAAAATGTAGGAAGGAGCTGCAGGGACCGAGGTCTCCTCCTCTGAAGATCTGCGGGGACTCTCACAAGATTGGAAAGCCAGTGATAAGCTACATTCATTCTCCTAAGATCATCCATGCAGCGACATGTAATCCGCTTCTTCTGTGATCTCGACCTCCTCACCTCCTCAGCGGTTCTACTTGGAAATTCGGCCTCCACACCTCCTCGTGTCACCTCAACATCCAACAACCTCCGCACTATCGATTCCTTATTTTCTCGCAGTTTAGTGGATCTCCTTATTTCAAGGAAGATCTCGAAGATGAAGATCTCAAAGACACAGTCTGCTCAGTGCTTGTTAGCAACACAGACTCGCGAAGGTCCTCGTCACTGCACACCAAATATCTATGACGACTGATCAAATGAAAAGACCTAGAAGAGTTATTGTGGATCAGCGTAATTAGCCTTCCAATCCAAGTGACGATTTTGCCTCCGTCGTTCTCTTCACTCAGCTTACAAGATCGACAACACTGAAGCTCTGCTATCATGATAAAAATCAAAGTTCTATTAATTAAGTGGCTCTCCAGGTGAGGTACCTGGAAAGTGCCCAAGCACTTCACACAATACACACACTATATTCAATCAGGACAACAGCTTAATACATATAGGCTTTCATGCTAACAGAATGGTTTCAACCACTCCCTAGATAGTAGGATCTGAGACCTAATCTTAGAGCCTCAATCCTATCCTTAAATAACTATCTGTATTTTTCTCCATCAATTCTAACATATAACCATTATATTAATTTTATAAATAGTAAATATTCTATTTAGTTTTGTCAAAGTTATGCTAAAGGCTTGATATGAATAAGTAATCAACATAATTATTTATTTTCTAATTTTATATTAAAAAATATTACATCTCGCCATCCACGAAAAATACCCTGAGAAAAGATGTTGAAAGAGAGTTTCACATTCTAGATAGTTAAAACATAGTTATGGGCAGAGGTGGTTCCATGCGCATATTCCTCTTCCTAGAGAAAAATTATCTCAGTTAGAGAAAACAAGGCCTTGAGGGTGAGAGGGAAAAAGCCTAAAGCAACCTAGTGACTTGGAGCTTGGTTGGAGGAGGCCCAAGAGAGAAAATTAAATTTGAAAGCTTGATACCTCATATAGTTGTTGAGGGAGGTAGGACGCTGCGACGAAAGGAATTCCTAAGATGGTTGGCCAATGGAATTCTAGGTTAGACCTGTGAGGTCAATGAAATCCTAGGTTGGACCTCATGGAGTTAGGGAGCCCTAGGTGGACCTAGTATGGTCTCTGTCAGAGAACTATTTTGGATATGAAACTGGCTCGGGGGAGTTGTGGTAGATGATACCATTTATCATTGGTTAGGTGGAGCATTATTTTTACCATTGCAATGTTTTTGGTTGTCAGGACTAGTTGAACAAGTAGGTGTTATCTAGCTTATTCCTTCCTTATGTGTTTTTGTTCATATGTATGGAAGTTCTTGTTTCTGTTATGTGATGTTTTGACTCATGCCCGAAAAATAAATAAGTTAACAATTTACAAGATGTAAATTAGAGAAAATAATGTGGAAATTGCGAGTTAGGTTAGTCACTAGGCCTAGTTGGACAAGTAGCATAGAACCAAGTAACAGTTTTGAACCTAGGAAATGGGTTTGGAAAGAATAAGCAAGTCATGCACCTAGGTCTTATTCCGGTCTCCAAACCCAATTACAATCTTGGAAATTGTGTTACATATGCCACTCTCAAATATAATAAGTTTTCAAACGTGACAAAAATATCACCATAATAAGAAAAATAATATGTAATTGAAAACTTAAAAGAAAGATTTTATTAACAGATCCTATGCATGCTATCACTTGCATGGCTTCATTACTGAGAAGAAAAAAAAAAAAGAGAGAGAAGAGAATCAACACACCCGCATCTCCATCACAAATCAGAGTGGACATAAGCAGAGAAAGCACTAACACATATTTATAGAATAACCATTGAGTAACATTGTGTACAACAAAAAAGAGTTGAATAGAAGTGTGGATGCACTAAGTATGAAATAGTTGAAAGAGTCTAAAACGTGAAATATTGTAGAAGGTAATGTAAGTCTGCAACAAGAGAAAACAGTTAAGGCATAAATAAAATGACACATTATATTATCAAACCAACCATATATACAAGTCACGAGGAGGGTGTGGGCGGCCGCGTCCCATCCTTAATGAAAATGTATTGTTTGAAGACATACAACATACAAATTGTAACAAGGCCTAATGATTACAAAACCCTGGAAGGAAAATGACCCTAGCGGTATGCTTATAAAGTTATTAATCAAAATTTCTAGGAGTCGCATGGCCTTAAGTCTAAGGTTCAGAGCAACAAGTTTTTTTTAATAGATAGCCAGATGAGTCATGGTCATAGCCATGACTAAGAAGGCATAGGTGACCATAGGTCACCTTCTCGGCGTTGCCTGGAACAATAAAAGAAAATAGAACAAAAATGAGCACGTGTGTCCTAACATTATTCGAAGAATAAGGCAACCATTCTTTTACGAGGGAAAAAAATTAACATGCGAGGTGACAAATAAGAAAACCCATTAGCAATGAGATTTTATTAAAGAACATTGTTAAGAAAAGGGGTAAATGCAATAGGGAAAGAGGAAAGAGTATTTTTTTATTGAGTAGAAATATGGAACCACCATGGTTTAGAAAACCAACCTAATCAATCAATAAACTAAATATTGAATGATAAGGAAGAGCCGAATTGGATGTTTCTATTCTCTGTTATGGTTTTAGGGAGGAGCTAGTTTACCATGCATGTTCCAAAAAACTAGTGGAAATTCCGTTTATGTGGACTCCTCCAAAACCGTTAGGAATACTCATTGGAGTTGTGTAATCCCAATCTAATTAATGAAGAGAAGCAAACCTAACCTACAACCATAGAGCACAGACCTGCAACCCTAGAAATCACCCAAATATTGAAGTAACCTTGACCTGCAACCCTAGAAATCACCCAAATATTGAAGCAACCTTGACCTGCAACCCTAGAAATCACCCAAAGATTGAATCTTTCACATCCCAAATAACAGATTTTCTGATGCTAGAAATGGGAAGCTAAGTGGAAATTGAATGAGAAAAAATCCAAAGGACACCATGTAAGATAAAAACACTGACCTTAATGCCCCGCTTTAATCATGAAGACACCCTGTAAGATAAAAACAAGGACCTTAATGCCTCACTTTAATCACGAAGACTGTAGCCATGGTGCAAACAACTAAACCTTTAGATTCTTTAACATCTAGTAGTGAATGCCCTGTTCTTCAGAATCAACACAGAACATAATGGTTTCCCTTTCAAATCTCTTCCCCTTTATCTCTAAGAATTGTATTGCTGAGAAGAGACATGGAGATAATAAGGAGACCATAAAGAATCCACAGGGCAAGGTTTGTTCAAATCAATGCACAACCATGGCTTCCCTTTCCCACTTCAATGTAACAATGCAAAGAACAATAACTAGATAAAATATGCACTGAATTGAAAAGAAAGAGATGTAGCTCTCAGGTGTGGCCTGCACCTGGAGACTACACTCACAAAACTTGAGAGATGTCTCTCGTTCACTCTATTACCATTCAATTAAAAGATTACATCATTAAATACAATACTAGGAAATAGGAAGTTGTACCCAAACCCCATAACTATAGGAACTAATCCTAAACTAGGGAGAAAGTTACAACAATGTAACC